>VDFB02283446.1:84388-171836 GCA_007258455.2 Sequoia sempervirens | reverse complement strand
TAAGAGCACAAGGTTTATAAAACTCAAGTGTCGTAGCTGAGATTTTTTGTTTAAGGAATTTCAACTACGACTAACCTACGCTAATGACGTTTCTATTTTCTCAAGTAAATGCAGAGCAAGAGAAATAGAAACGAACAAAGTTTGATTCTCTGACAAAATACTTACATAAACTTTCCTTCCAACACACATCTACTTACTTTCAATCCAAGCTGAAATTAAAGATGATATAAGCATAACACAATAAACGAAAACTTGAGACATTATATCAGGGCAAAATAGGCATAAGACTTTATTTCTCAAACTTCTGGAACATAAGATTACACTAAACACATGCACTGAACACGAACTTGCGGCTAAAAGAGACTTGCAAACTTGTTCTTACACAAAGTGAACAACAACTACACAACAACTTGCAGGCAAAAGAAGCTTAGCAATTTGTTATCACAAGTACGGTTCCAAAATAAATGAGCAAGGCTGCTCTTATTTATAGACAAGTAGAGGAGTAGGGAACCCTAAAATTTCCTTGTTTTTACAACTAAGGCTTGCTCAGCAAGCAAGCTTTATTTCTAAAACTAAAAGAAGATAACATCTAACCACCTAAGAAAGCAGGAAAAATAGGGAAATGCCAACTATTACAATTTGTTTTCTTTCTCTTCTTCAAAGAGTGAATAAGAATAGAAAGAAAGCTGAAAGAAAGCTTCTAGATGATTGCTGCTTTAATTCTATCTTTGGGGATCTTTGCTGTCCTGATAAGACAACTCATCCACGGGTATTTTGGGAAACCAAATCCATCAAAAAGCTGGAAATTGCTGCTTTATCAAGTGCGTTGATACTAAGGCAATATTCCAACTCTCCAGGATCTCCTCGCCTTCTGCGATCAAACTTAGAGAATCTTGGATCTCTTCAGTTGCTTTATGAGTTATATTCTTGAAAAACATCGCCGCCCCAAAAGATGACTCACTAATTGATAACTTAGCGGCTCTGCAATTTTATGCTTCTGACACTTCTCTTGATTTAACAACGGAAGAGTATTGTACAATTCTTTTCTGATACCTTCCCTTTTTCCTCATATCACACCTTTTCACGCTCTTTAGTTGAGATGATGAAGTTTTTTGTCCATGGTGGCATTTGAATAGCACTTCTCAACATCGTCTGGCCTACGGCTGTGAGATACAATACTGGCTTGGTTCTGAATCCCATGGGAGAGCACTGCATGTTAAGAAACTTAAATTTTGACAGTAAACTCGACTATGTTCAGACAAGTTTTGCACAACTTTCTAAATTTAGCTTGCTGGATTTTCTTCTTCAGATGGACAAATTTTTCAAGAAATTTCTGAGATATGGGTTTTGCTCAGAATTTTGTCACAAGAAGACCCAGATCGTCCGTTTTTGAGAATTTTTAGTGTGGACTGAAAAATCAGCAAACCCTAATTTCTTCAGATTTTCTTGAAAAAAGTTGGCACTTGGGTTTTGTTCAGAAAAACATTTTGGATGAACCCAGTTGATCAGATGTTGAAAATATTGAAGGCTGATTGAAAAAGCAGTAAACCCTAGAATCTGAAATTTTTCACAAAAAAGTTGGCATTTGGGATTTGCTCAAAAGAATATTTTGAGAAGACCCAGATGATCAAATTTTGAAAGTTTTGATGATTTCATGGACATACAAGGAAAAAGCAGCTTCTGCAACTTGAAAATTTTCTTCAAAAATTGTTTAGAATGATGAGCTAAGATGACCCAGATCATTGAAAATTGAAAACCTTGACCTTCTTCAAAAATTTGATGTTTTGAATGAAAAAGCATGAAAAAGCAAGGCCTTTGTGTTGCTGGTCTGAAAGTTGATGAACTTTGAAAAATCAGCAAGCTATGGCTCTCAAATCATGAAAAGAAAATCTCTTGTTTGCTGCTCCTCTTCTCTCCCTTGGACACCACTTGCAAGAATGATGAAAAATGAATAGATAAGGCCTCTTTAAATAAGTTTTAGGCTTGAGATATCTCTGCTTTCTTTTGCTTTAATCCTTCAAACCCTAGAGTCTGCTTGTGCATTGAACATAGATGTTTTTCCTTCATGTTGAAATTTTGAAATTTTCAGAAATTTGGCTAAGGCATGGGACATTGGGCGTCCTTCTTGGCTGGAGGCGCCCTTCTTCATCTGACTTAGTCATTTTTTTGAGCTTTTTTTAAACTTTTTCATGATTTGATTTATGGATGCTCGGAGAATCCTGTGAACTGACGGAGTGATCCATTGCGGAGCCTGACTGATTTTGGAGAGATTGTTCTAGAGGCAGTTTTAGCTAAAAACTCCATTTTGACCTTCAAAATCTTGGGCGCCCATCTCCTTTTGGGGCGCCCAACTTTACCAGTGTTAGTCATTTTTCCACTTTTCAAGTTTTGCTTGTTTCCGTTTGATCTTCTGATGAATTCTTGATTTCGGGAGCTAGATTGATCGGATTGACTAGCTGTCAGATTCATTGGATAGCCTGATTGATTTTGAAGGGGGTCTCCTGGGAGTGATGTCTCCTGAAAGCTGCATCTGAGGCCTCAAAAGCTTGGGCGCCCGTGGATAGTTGGGGCGCCCAACTTCACCAGAGTTAGAATTTATTTAGTGTTTTTCACCTTTTTTTTTTGTCATTTTGCTCATGTTTTTGCCTCTGTTACACCTTCGACATCTGATGACTGCCAACTTAGATTGACTTGCTGATGATTGCGTTGGAAAGCTTGATCAACTCTGAGGAAGTCATATTGGAGGTTTCATTTGCAAATTCTCTCATTTAAGCCTTCAAAATCTAGGGCGCCTATCTGCTTTTGGGGTGTCCATTTCCTCCAGACAACCAGTTTTGCTAAATTTTCAATCTTCAAACTTGAACCTTCATGTTACATTACCTATTCGATCTGGATTTGTCGGTGATTGACAAGTTTAATGATTTGACGAAGATATTCATCGCGAAGCTGACGGGATCCTGAAGAGATTGAGAACATTTGCAAACCCTAATAGCTGGATTAGACCTCTCAAAAGGCTGGGCGCCCCTGGGCACCTGGGGCACCCAAAGTTCCTAGACTTAGAAATTTTTCTGAAGTTTTCATGGTTTGCCTTCTGTCTTCTGGTTGAAACCTCCATGTTTGATGTTGAATTCTAGGTGACTGGTTGATCTGATGATTGCGCCGCCGGACTCATTGCGGAGTTGGGAAGAATCTGAACATTGCCTGGGAGCACGAACCTTGATTTCATCATCCGATACCCTAAAAAGTTGGGCGCCTATCTCCTCCAGGGGCGCCCATGACTTTCAGGCTTGGTTTTATTTTGTAGTTTTTGCCTTCCTCTTCTCGTTCAACGTGCTTACCTTTGCCCTGCTTGTTGGAAACTGAAAAATGACTAAGGCATGAAGGTTTGGGTGCCTAGATTGAGCTGAGGCACTTGGAGTCTCCAGTGTTAGCCAAAATTTTACATTTTTCAACTTTCTCAGCTTCCTTTCTCCATTCTTCATTCTACGTGCATGTCCAGTGTTTGAATGTTTGAATTTGACACCTAGCAGCTGACTGACCTCCATTGATGACTTGGAGCACCCGAAATGCTTTCTGAAATTGAAAAAGCAAAATGGACCCACTAGGGCAAAATTGATCGTTTGGTGATTCTGACCGCACTAGCCTGATGAGGAAGTATTTTGAGCAATCAAAATCATTTGAACCCTAACAGCCAAACTTTCTATTTTTAGAAAATTTTGCAGCATCCTTTTCGAAAGAAACCTAGAAAAACCCAGAAAAAGTTACTATTTTTGGAAAGTTATAAAAAAAGCAATTTTCCTAAAAAGTAGGGATGAAAAACTAAGATTTGGGTTTTGTAGATTTGGTCGCTCTAAGCCGACCAAGATCGTTAGATTTTGAAAATTTCAAGTTTTCGCCCCTCATGCAAGACATGCAACCCCAATTTTGACCTTTTTTGATAGATTTGACAAGACTTTTACTCATTTCTTCAAAATGCCTAAGTGTAGCAAATTTTTTAATTTGGGGTATGACAAGGTGCTATCAAATAAAATCTTGATTCAGTCCTTTGTCATTAAAACAAAGTCAAGGGTCATGTCGAACTATAAGGTCTCTGCGCATTGCTATGTAGGCAAGACCATCTGTCGATGAAGCCTCCGACGCCCCCTAGGTCAGTCTTTTAGGGTTCGTCGGGTTAGTCAATAAATCAGACACTGCCAACTTAGACGTGAAATAATCATCTAAACTTCAAACACAAATCCTGAATCAACAAGACAAGTAAGCCAACAATTCTACAAGTCAAATCAATCAAACTAGTCAAATCGGTCAAAACCAATGGTCTTATACAGGATGTGTCCTTCTTGAAACCAGACCTTGTCACTATCACACTTTGTCATTTGCCTTATACAGGTAGTTACATGATCGAAACCAGACTTGACATCTTATACGACATGTTTCCTCTCCTGAAACCAGGCCTTGTCAAAACAATCAACCCGTCACTCACTTCGTCCCTTAACACATTGGCACACACTTATTGACAAACAATCTGAGTGGCTGTTGACCTTGTTGGTCTATTTTGTCTTATCTTTTGGATTTGCTTCGGTCATGTTATTGGCCACCTTGAGGATGTCCCATGAAGGATTTAGAGGAGCGATGATGTCTCATGACTCGTCTTTTATTTGATTGTTGTTTGTGGTTTGTTTTGACAAAAGACTGGGGCAACTTTGCCCTTAGTATGAGTTAGGACATTCCTTGTCTGCGACTGTCTGTTTTACAGATGGATGACCTTGCACACCTTGGTCTATGTCACACCATGGTGTTTGTCGTCCATTTGTCATACTTTACCGCCCAATGATGATTAAATGCAAAAACCTTACATAGCAAATATTATATCTGCAAATTATTTCAACTAGCACTATCTCAACATCCATGCCTTGTATGCTAACATCCATGTCTTTCACGCTAACATCCCTATCCCCCATGCTAACATTTCTTCTTCCCCTTATCTTTCCTCTCACTTTTTGAATTAAATTTCTATTTAATCAAAAAGTTAACTCGCTTTTTCCTCTTGCATTGAGATAATGTTTCCATTATTTCAAAATGCAATTTCCCTCTCAAATTGAAGTGATTTTTTTGTGAAATCAGTTAATTTCCTCATGCTCTTTCACGTTTTATCTTATCCCATCTCGTTTCGATTAATTTCAGCCATTGATTGAACTAAAAACCAGTCAATCTCAACTGTACAATTCGCATTCACCACTCTATAAATACCGCTGCCATTTATTATTTTGGGACATCTAGAGTTTATAACTACGTGTTGTTGAGATAATTAATCTTCAATATTTTGCTGGCATAATCACAAATCTGAGGGAAACACTTATATAATAGCAAAATGGAGAAGAGCTACAGTGGTGATCCAATGGACACATGAATTCAGTAATATCATTTCATTTTATTTTATTTATTGTTCATGCTTTTCATTGTGCTTCATAGTTGATTAGGATTTTAGAATTACTGATTAAATGCGTATTTTCTTAATTTTGATTTTCCCTAATCACAGGGTGAAATTGTAAAATTTTTGGTGTTAAATTGGGTGAGGATTTTACACAAAGGCTGTTTGGTGGTTGTTCAGTTGTGCTTGTTGGCATCACAATTGCCTCCTATGAGGACATTGCAATGTAATCCCTGCATGGAAACTGCGCCAAAGTGTTGTCCCATATGATGACCCAAATTCAAATTTGTGGGTTCCAACTGGACTTTCCAATGGTGTGCTTGGCAAAGCCATCGCTATTACCTAAAAAAATGAAAGCAGGGCCGCTCCAAAGTCATATGATGACTCAAATTCAAATTTTTGGGTTCCAACTGGACTTTCCAATGATGTGCTTGGCAAAGTCATTGCTATTATCTACAAAAATGAAAGTAGGGCTGGTTGATCTTTCACTCTTTGTTGTCATTAAGTTACACTGATACATTAAGCCTGCTTGGGACACATGACTCACAACTCATTGCAATTGTTCCAGTCACTCATGGTGGCTGGTGGCAAATCTCCATAAAGATGGCGTGGGCACTGCCAATCCATAAAGCATAAAGTCTCACAATCAATAAAGCATTAATCGTTATTGGAAATGCGATGTTCAAGATCTATTGATTGGGAATTTACTCTAGCGTGGGTCCCACCACATAGAATAAGGACAAAATAAAACCACAAGGAAAGGCCACAGCAGTACATGAGGAAATCCATCTAAAAATGGGCAATCGCAGTTCTCAAGGAAGTACCTCATGACAGTCTAAAATAATTGGATATGTTTTTTGAGTCCACCGCACTATCTGAAACTCACAGTGACCATTTTGAAGAGCAATATTTAGAATTTGAGAATACAACAAATGAGATTACTAGAACAAGCAATGACTTTTATGATGACCACCCCATGGATCCTAAGTTATCCAATGAAATGAGAGAAGAATTCTGTGATATTTCTGGAAACTCCTTTGATCGGATCAGTTGCAGAATGTGAGAACCTCAAAAGTGGACCAAAAAGATATAAATTCATTTCAGAAAAGAACATTGCCTTTAAGGTCATAGATGTGTGTCATGGCTTTAATCCTCATCTTAATATATGGAAAGCTCACTTTCTTGCTTTGATTCATAGAGATATCCATGAAACTGTGCGAATGTTGGGCCAACCCAATCAGTTCTTTGCAGATGTAGTTGATGCCAAAAAGGAAGTTGATCTTCAGATTGATGCTTCCTTTACTAGGTTTCAAACTATGCTGCTTTGAGATGTCTTTTTGTTTATTCTTTCTGAGATAAGAGAAAACTTATCTTAAATTACGGACCTTACCAGTTTCCAACTCTTGGTTTTGTTGTTGAGAGTTATTGTGGAATACAAGTACACGAGCCAGAAGAATACTGGACAATAAATAGTCCTCATACTTCAAAGGATAGTATCAACCTTATGACATTAAAAGATTATATTGGTGGTTGAGGCGAGTATAGTAACAACTCTTCAGGGACTTGACTGTAGTATAGAGTCGGATATAATCAAGATAATTAGAGAAGCATCACTTGGTGCAGAGTTTCCAATTCCTAACCATATCAGAGTGTTGCAGCAGAAGCTAATCACATCACAAGGAGGATTGATGTTTAGGAATTACAAATCTTCAAGGTTGATTTGGGATCCTAGTAACTTCAAGAGCATCCTAGCTTGTGATTGCTTGAGGACAAGCCATCTTGGGAAGGGTGGACTGCAATACCCCTCCCTAAAAGTCTCTGCAATTTCTTTTAAGAAGGGCAATTAATAATTAAAATTAAAGTTTTAATAAAGGTCAAGGGGCACGTGAAAAGTTATGTCCATTAAAGGAAAAAGGTATATAAGGAAGACCAAGAAAGGAGAAGAATACAGGAAATACATCTTTTATTATCTGATTGTTACTCCTTTGGAGCATGGAACTGTGGTTCAATCTGGCCTAAGGACAAAACCCCTTAAGGTGTAGAATTAGAGAATGGAATCCCTCTGAATTCGATTATTGAATTAGAGGACGAAAACCCCTGATTATGTAATCTTCCTTATTCCTGAGGCCTAGGGTTAACTGGATACTGGTGGAGTCATAACAAAAACACAGGAAAAATTCTGGTAATACAATTGATATTTCAATAGCTCAGGTTTTGAGAGCTTATGGTCACCCAGCTCTGATCAGAAATTCCAATAGGACATCAGATCATACTTAGCAAAATCAAATTACACAGAAGTAGACTTAGCACAACGGACTTTTATTTATGAAATGTTGAGGCATACAGTGGTTATCCTCGGAATATACAACATCCAACTTAATGGAACAATGATGAGGTCTGAAACTGATATAAGTCTTACAATGACTATAAATTTGTGGAGATGGAGCCCTCTGGTGAGTGATCTGCAATTCTGAGGCATGAAACCCTCAGAGGACAGCTCCCAATCGTCTGGTGAGTTGAAGCCTGCTGCAGGATGATAGCACCCAGCAGAGGAACTCACTTCGGATCTAATCTTTGAGCAGCCTAAATAGGCCTGCTAGGTACCCTGCTACCACCAATGGCTGATGAAGACAGGCAAAATCTGCTGCAGCTTAATCAGACCCTTCAAAATGATACAATCTGCTTGCTCAGCCCCAGTATGTTGGTTGCAGCAGCAATGTTGATGAATCTCCAGACTTCCAACCTAGCGATCAGACTTGGTAAAGATACTGTTGCTGGGTTAGATAACAAGGTGCTGATTGGAATGTACTTGCAGGGAAAATGAGGAAATCAGCAGGACAAGATTAGAGATTTTGTCCTAACCTTAGAGGGCAGGTAGGGTTATCGTCCTACCTAACATCACTTTGGAATTTCTCTCAAAATTCATGCCAATCTCCAGATGCCCATACCCAGCCAGCTCAAAACATATTTATACCTAATTAAATTGAAGATGACGCCCAAAGAGAAGTCCATGTCAACCCGTAAATTGTTATTTTTTAAATTAATATTAAATTATTTAAAATTGATTGCCAGAATTCAAAATTAGGTTGGTCACCAAAAAGTTTTATTTTATTGTTATTAGTGTTTAAAAATATTTTTTATTATTAAAATAGGTAACATTACAGTGTTGGCGTGCAGGGGACATGACATATTAAGATCTGGGTCAATCTCACGTAGAGATTGAATGGACGTTTCGTGTCTTAGACCGTTAGAATTGCTCTCAATAATTAGTGTACAGTTGTGGAGACTTTTCAAAGACATTCCAATTAATTGTAATTCGTTGCAGATTTAAAGTTAACTTATTAGCAGCTGCTGAAGATAAGTCTGAATTCTCTAAGAAGAATTCTGAATATGATATCTAATAAAGCATCAAATATATCAACTGAAATTTCTGAATCGATTTCATTCAGAAAGCAATGAGTATTAATTGTTTATTTATGAATTGAGTAGAAATTATCATAATTGTGCGCTTGGGGTTTGATATATATGATCATTTCCAAATGGAACATTACAAATTGCTAGTATTATTTAATAATTTAAGCATAGTTTTTGGCAAAGGGATTTTCTACCTACACACGAAATTCCACTCTCCCCTATCTCACTCAAGTGAATTGGTTCCGAAAGCACGCCGCCAATTGTTGCGACTTTCACTTCCAACCCCGCCCTTTACGCCTAGTCATTCCGAATAACACTTGGCCGCCCCCCTCCCCGCGGTCTTACCGTAGCTGCTGGCACGGAGTTAGCCGGGGCTTCTTCCTCGAGTTCTGTCATGATCACGCACTCAACGAAAGAGCTTTACAGAGTGTAATTGAGCTAAACATCTTTATATAGATGTACTAAAATAAACTTTCTGATCTTTGTTTTATTCAATGTTATCATTATGAATAGCAGGCTCTTTAGAAGGATTACAGTTTGCAAGGCTTTTTTAATTGATTTACCTACCAAATTCACTGTGTTGTTGCACGATTAATGTATTAATTATATATTTATATGATTTTTAAATAAAACAATACTTTATCATGTACTTTTTCATTTTTTATTGTTTGCTCTCCATTAATGTATTTCTTAACTATAAGCCAGTGCATGTATTTTCATTAAATAGCGTAATGTTACGAATCCAACAGTTATTTTAACTCGAGCCTTGTAAACTGAATGCAATATGTATTGCTAGTTTTTTTCTGAAGTACCTTATGGTTATTGTTGCAGGCTTTTGCAGAGTTTGAGAAGAATAAATCATCGGAAGGCACTGAAAACTATAACATATTCAATGTGAAAAAAGATCCAGCACAAAAGGAGTGCACGGTGAAAGCATCTGAATCTGAATACAACATTTTCAATGTCAAAAAAGATCAGTCACAAAAGCAGGACCACAAACCTGAAGCTTCCAAGTTGAATAACGTTGAAAATTATAACATATTCAATGTCAAGATAGATCCATCGCAAAAGCAAGAGGACACATCGAGAGCTTTTCACTTTGCAAACACTGAAAACTACGATGTTTTTAATGTCAAAAGAGATCCGGGCTATAAGGAGTCCCAATCAAGATCTCGTCACACATAAAATTTAAGTTCACATGTTATTTGAGTGGCAGAGTGTTATAGTTGTTTCTTTTCAATTAGCTTCAACATGTAATATTCGTGAGTAATTTGAGATTTTTTGGGAAGCTCGTAGTGGTTTTTAAAATACGAAAGAATTATGTAAATTTTGTAATAGTACATTGAAGTTAATGTTACTGAAATGTTGATGTTGAATGAGATCCCAGAGTTGATTTAAGGAGCTCAACTAATATGTTGAAAAGACAAGTACTATGCATTCAACACAAATAATTGGGAAGCTTCTTTTTCTTTAGTAGTTGATCTTTATAATCATAATGCTGATTACTGGAAAAAATAGAGATAATTTTGGTTTAGTTTTGAAGATTGAAGTCCCTCCTGCCTGAAGGGACCATAGAAATGGGATTACATATTGTCTAGGAACAATAAAAAGTGGAAAATGGGTCGGAAAAAAAAGCGAAATAGATAACGATTCAATCCCCTATTTTCTTTCCAATTCATTTGATATTTGTTTGTATTTTAAGAAACTTTAGCTCTTGGAAAGATTGAAAAGCTTCTTTTCTTGTTTATCCTGTATATGAGGATTTCACCATTTTATTATTTTATAGATAGAGGAGCTCTGTTATTGCAAAATGTCACAAATATCAGTTCTAATTTAAGTTTCATTCCATCTCGCCAGGTTCTAATAATGTTCTAGGAGGGTGGATTTTGATGGTCAGGGCTTCTTGTCCATTTCGTAAATTTTCTCAATACTTTGAGATATGTTAAATGCCTTATATCCCCTTATTATTTCTAGTTTAAAGGGCTCGTTTATATGCTTGCACCTTGCACCTTGGATGTAAATATGCACTTAAGATTTTTTCCTTCGATTTCAGTAGACTTGAAGTAAATGAATGGATAAATTGAATTCTTAGTTATAGTTATTAGTAGTTGAAGTGAAAATTAGAATTATGTTTAATTTTTCATGAGGTTACGCTCCTATCTATTATTAAAATATTGTATCATTTAATTGTTATATATTATATGGCGTGATTTTTTTATTTATTATGAGTGGTAGTTTGCATATTTGGAACATGTATTTTCTTGAAATTAGACAAAATAAATTAACTTTTTATGTGCAAAAAAAACATTCTACATTTAATTTAGAAGTCTGAAATGGGTGACAAACAATTAATGCAATTAAACCTTGAATTAATAGTAGTAGTTAAGGTGGATTAACTTAAATTGATTTATTTCAATGATTCAGATGAAAATATATTGAAATACTAAGATGGATTAGGGCTTACCTAGAATTTGATGTGATGTGAAAGTGACAATTGTAATAAAGATCTACAAGCTAGAACTTGAAATTGTCTTGATGACCAATGACCTATACCAACTGGAATCGAAGCTCTTTGGGTGTTGGAGCTAGATTGTGCCTATGATTTGGTCCACCTAATGCAATTAAGTCTTAGTGGTACAATTTTATTTATTACATAATTTCAATCGCAAAAATTGTTCTATTTTATTGTACTCACATCTGAGAAATGTGTGGTGATAAAGATCATTGTTTGGAGCCTACTATGTACAATAAGAAGTATAAAACTTCCTTGATGATTGTCAAGCCCTTGGGTTGATTTAACAAAATCAAATCAAAGTAAAAAAAAAATTAGTAGAACATATTAGATTAGTATTTCAACAATGATAAAAAAATTATTGATCAATATCAAGAAGTGTACTTTCATGAAGAAAGAATTGGTGCATTTGAGATTTATCATCTTACAAGGCGGTTAAAAGATAGATCTAGAAAATGTGAAATTAATTATTTTTGGTATTGATAAAAGTGGGTTTTGAAAGGGCCCTAACCATTGTACAATAGATAATCCTCTAGGCAATTCGAACGAGTACCATGAGATGTGGAAAAAATCAAACAACTCAACAAAATGAATTAGAGAGATACATTTGCAATGTAGTTGCTATACACAACCAAAAAGAAGGAAACTACAAGGGACCCTAGGGCCCAACCTACGCAATGCCAAACCCAACCATATTTAATATCACACCCTTCATTCCAACATGAGATTGGGAGATAGATTTAGGAAGAGATTTCTTCTACCTTTGTACAATAATCCATGAAATACAATCATTCAAGTCCTCAAAAAAAGGTGAAGTGGGAGAGGATTCCTCCACAAAGGGCCCATCTATGTGTGTAGTAAGGACACTAGTATGTTGAGCAAAGTAGTAAAAAATTAAATTACCACCACATGAGTGGGCTGAAATGGATCCAAAGTTGAAGGCATGGCAGGTTGATAAACTAGAGTAGAAGGCGGTTGGGACTCACTAATGTGAGCCAATGGGTCGATAGGGGTTGGAATTTTCAGAGTCACATAAGTCATATGAGATCCAATATTTTGAGAAGGCTCAACATCTTGGGAAGAGCCATCAACCAGAGTCAATGACATGGATAGTTAAGTGGTCTTCATTAGCATTCTTCCACCACATTGTTGCACCCTTGCATTGAGAAAGTGTATAATCAAGTACTAGGTGGTTGATGGTAAAGCATTGTTTGCATTGGAAAGGGAGACCCTCATAGTCCAGTAGTTGAGTCCAAGGCATATCTCCCACCATTAAACACACATCCCCGTGAAGAGGTTTGGAGATATTAATGTCTACCAAAATGCAAGAAAAAGTAGAGTGCCTCATGTAGGAAGTGGTAGAGTCAACCTTAAGGAAACAACCAATAGAGTTTTTGGTGGCCCCATAGTAGGAATATTCCTAAAAATAATGAGGAATATTCAAAAGGAAAACCCACACAAGTGTGACATTGAGAGGCTTGGTAAAGGGGTTGAAGGAAGAAGTCCAAGGTTTGATTGAGAGAGAGTACTCACCTCACATCCACAAGCCCCCGTCAAGGCACCAAATCCTTATTCTTTGAAGAATCAAAATACACAATAAAGAAACCCATTGTAGAAGAGCTTGATCTTTCCTTCAATGATAGATTTTCAAGAAACCAAGACCCATTTGTGAAGATTAGGAAGGAAAGGCCAAAAATTGCTAAATCTATAAATCAAATCCCTATGTAGATAAAAATCTTTCTTTCAATATTTTTGTCCAAAAATCACTATTGGGAAGATTTTTCGTGGGGCCATAATTTGTCCTTTCAAGGGTGAGCAACACCCCCAACACCCATAATATTTGCCTAAGATCGTTCATGACCAGTAGTTGTCTCCTCATTATCGAAAATAAGAGTGCTTGTAGAAATATCTGATTCCAAGAAAGACACAACATTATCCTTGGAACCACTACCATTTGCAAGGGAAACTTGAGTGAAGATCAAGGAACTTGAACTTCAAGCATACTAGCATGTGACATCAATGATGGAAGAAGGGAAAGCTAGGTCAGTAGAGGAAGCCCATGTAGAAGAAGATGGACAGGGCTACGTGAGGGTAGTGCTTGGGGAAACCACCGTTGAGCCACCCCCAAGAGAATCTTGAACATAGTCATTAGGGAGATTACTAGATATGGGGGACACAAGACCTTCAATGAAGAGTTGATTTGTGATCAAAATAGAGGTCAGGGTGACTACACCAGTGGGTGGGAGTGTGATTTTTGAAAAACCAAATGTAATTGACCAGAGACTTTTAGCAAATGAGAGCACTATAGAGGATAACACAAGGGAAATGATATTAGGTGAAATCGATTGCTAACTGTTCTATATCAAATAGTATTCTAAAGGTAAGAATTTTTCATGGATTGAATATATTTTATAGGAAGTTTATTAGAAATTTTAGTGGAATATGTGCACCAATAACTAAGACAAAGAGGATATAAAATATAATTTAAGTGGACAATAGGAGAGCATAATTTTTTTGAATTGTTGAAAAATAAGGTTAGTGAACAATTTTTTGTATTAATAATATAATAACAAGTCATAGATACATTAGATTAAGCATTTTTAGCTTGCTTTACATTTTTCAAAATTGTAATGTTGATCAGTACTAACCCATCCAAAAAATATTTAGTATGGAGTTCAATTCAACATAGCAGTTATAATATCATATTCATTTACAAAATAATGCAGTAGACTGAGTAACTAATCCTTGCAACTCTTGCTACTCACTTCTAATTCACCTCACTCTGCCTCATGGGCAGTAGGCTGAATCACAAAGACATCTTTAGAGACTTGTGGAGCAGAAGCATTGTAAATTTCCCTTGGCCTCTTGAGATTGCCTGCACTTTCGTTCCCAACAACAGTATTGTTGAATACTCTTTGGAACTCTCTTAGTGCCCTTAGGAAGGTCTCTGAGTCCTCTTGGTTATGATGCCAAGTGTGCCCATATTTTACTTCTGACTTGTTAACCATCACCACTCCATCAATGATCAGCCTCATAAATTTGGACATAGAGATTTCCATTGTCACTATTACCTACAACACAATAGAGAGGAAAGTGAGTCTTTTATTAGACCCAGTAAGCCCCCTTCTACTCCCTTGAATTTTTTCCTCATTCCTAGCCCTCCATATGTGCCAAAGAATTTCAGTGGTAAGACAATCCCAAAATATTTGATATTCTTTGCTTAATTTTCTAGAGGTAAACATGATATCATACCAATTATTTTTCCCATTTTCATTCCAGATTGACATTTCATTACAAAAGATATTCCAAACCTCTTTAGCATAAAAACAATCAAAGAAAATGTGCATTATTGTTTCCGGTGTCTTGCAAATGCTGCATAAATCCACGTCAATATGATTAATTTTAAAAGGAATTTTGTGTAATGAGAGCTGCCATCTGAAACAATCCTTCTTAGGCTCTTTAATATTCTGCCACACAAAGGAGAAAATATTTTTCCATTTGGTGCCAGACAAATTCAAAACCCAACAAGAATTCACATGATCTCTAATAGAAATATCCTTGGTTAGCTCTTTATAGATATTTTTAGCTTTAATTTCAGATAATGGAGTACCATCACTCCAAACTAGCTCTTCAGAGATATCACAATTTTCAACAGAATTCCATGGAAAGGTGGCATTTTTGCAAGCATCAACTATAGCATTATAGGTTCTAGAATTAGCATTATCTAGTTTGAAATCCTCAACCAACTTGTCTAGGGATTTTATTTGTCCATTTTCAAGAATATTATGAAAAGTTTGAATACCGAATTGGCTCCACTTTGTGGCTGACCACCCTTGTAGCAGGACAAGAGGTTTGCAGTTATGTTCCAAGTTCCACCATAAGGAACAATAGGATTGACACTTCAAGTTATTATTTATATGAACATTACAACTTTTGAACTCAACTTTATGTTTCACCATTTCCCATGCCTTCCATAAGCTTTTAAACACAAGTGAGCTAGATGGAGGAGACATTGGGAATTTGCTTATGAGAATATCACAAAGGGGAAACTTTTTCCATGCTTTTTCTTGCTTACGAGTGGTGAGTTGAATGTTGTTCCTTATCGAAACCTTCCACAGTTCCTTGCCCACCATGGCCTTAGCAATCCATTTGATAACGAGTGCAATGCCTTGGATCCTTAGGTCCTTCAATCCAAGCCCTCCATTCATTTTGTCAAGACAACACCACAACCATTTTACTAAGTGTTTTTTCCTCTTGCCTTTCCCATCATACCACATAAAGCTCCTAATTATTTTTTGGATCTTATTAACTTGATAGCTGTTGAAGAACCACACAGAGTTGAAGTAGATATTGTAGGATGAGAGAATGTTTTGGAGAATTTGTAACCTCCTGACAAGAGATAGATATTGCCTATTCCAACTTTCTAATTTTTTTTCAAGTTTAGAGCTTATCCACATCTACATTTCCTTTAGGTTAGGGCTGACAACAAATGGTGTACCGAGGTATCTTACCTACTTTTTGGGTCCTCCCCATTGGAAATCATACTTCTGGAGCTAGTTGGGAGGGGAATCAATGCATCCAAGAAAGATGAATTTGGCAATGGAAACTCTTGCTCCAAAAGCATGGAAAAATAATTATAGTTTCCCCATTAGGATTTCCAAATTTCTTTCTTCCAACTCAATGAAAATGGTTTTATCATCAACAAATTGAATGTTGATTAATTCATTTTGATTTGGGAGAATAATCCCTTTAACCTTGGGTGAGAAGGATTGGTCCCTTAACAGGTAGTGCAGGGCATCTGAAGCAATCATAAAGAGAGCAGGGGCGAGGGGGCACCCTTTCCTAATAGATCTGCCAAGGGTGATTTCTTTGGAGAGTGAGCCATTGACATCCACTTGTGCCACCACATTCGATAGTGTGTCCACTACATTGCAATACTCTTTTGGAAAACCAAAGCTTCCAGTGTTGTTCTTAAGAATGTCCACTCTACTCTATCATATGCTTTTTCAAAATATAGTAGAAGCATAATAGAGTCTTGATTAAATTTCTTTGACCATTCCATGGCTTCCCAACTTGTGATCAGATTTTCCAGAATATATCTCCCTTTGATGAACCCTATTTGTGTGTTGTTTATAAACTTGTGGAGAATGTCCACCAGTCTTAGTGCAATGAGTTCGTCCAATATCTTGTAGGAGACATTCAGTAGTGTTATGGGCCTCTAGTTCTTTATTAATGTCTTGTCCCCACCCTTTGGAAGTAACTTAATAATGCCTTTATTTATGTTTTTTCCCAATGAGCCATTATCCAGGGCCTTTTGATAGACTTGCAATAGGTCATCACTTATCCAATCACTGAAGGTCTCGTAGAAATCAATTGAGAGACCATCACAACCAGGGGACTTATCATTGTGCATGGATTGGATGGCTCTCATAGTTTCACCTTTGGTTATGTTAGCAAATAACCTAGAGGCATTTTCTTGATCAATCTTCTTGGGGATGATTCCTTTTATGCAATTCCTAGCTTTTTTGTTGCCCTCCTCGTTCCCTTCAGAAGTGAAGAGTTTTTTTATAGAAGGCATGAAATTGTAGCAGGAATACAAATATGAGATGAATACACCCAAGTGCGTGTACTCATCATATCTATACCGAGGATGTTCGACCTATTTTCCAACCACAACAAAGACTCAATCCTACCTTGAAAGATATCGTTAAAACTGAAATTGAAAAACTCCAACAAGTGGGGTTTATTTATCTGATTTATGACAGCAAATGGGTGTCACCTTTGGTTGTGGTTCCAAAGAAAAATGAAAAGTGGAGAGTGTGTGTAGACTATAGGGAACTTAACAAAGCAACACACATAGATTATTTTCCTCTACCATTTGTAGACCAGGTGTTGGATAACTTGGATGGGAGGAAATACTTTTCATTTCTAGACAGATTTAGTGGTTACAACAAGATATAGGTAGCAACAGAAGACTAGGATAAGACGACTTTTACCTGCCCTTGGGGGAGATTTTCATATCGGGTTCTTCTTTTTGGGCTATGTAATGCTCTTGCAACATTCCAAAGAGCTATCTTGGCTATATTTGTTGAGTTGGTGAATGAGTGTGTGGAAGTTTATATGGACGACTTCACTATATGTGGCTCAACCTTTGATGAGGCTCTCCAAAATCTAGATAAGGTGTTGAAGTGATGTGAGGATCTTTGTTTGTCCCTAAGCCATGAGAAATGTCTGATAATGGTAGAACAAGGAATAGTGCTGGGATACCATATTTCAGTTGAAGGGATTAAGGTTGATCCTAAGAAAATTGAAGTAATACAACAACTTGAGACATCAAAAACCTAGATCAATGTCAGAAGTTTCTTAGGACATGCTAGATACTATCGAAGATTCATAGAAAACTTCAGCAAGATCATGACCCCTATGTTTTCCCTTCTTCATAAGAATGTAGAGTTCATCTGGACACTTGAGTGTTAGTCGTCATTTGAAATCATCAAGGAGAAACTCATCTTTGCTTATGTCCTTCGTGGACCTAATTGGAACCTTCCGTTCCATATCTATGCTAATGCATCCGATGATGCCATTGGAGTGGTATTAGGACAAGAAGATGAGAATGGGGGAAAATATGCCATATATTTCATTAGTAATAATTTGAATATGACGGAAAGGAATTATACTACAACAGAGAAGGAATTCTTGGTTGTAGTTCATGCAATTAAGAAATTTCAACATTATATCACAGGCTACAAAGTCACAGTGTACATAGATCACTCAACCATCAAGTACCTTATGAATAAACCTGTAGTAAATGCGAGGATAATTAGGTGGTTGCTTCTTCTCCGAGAATTCAATGTAACAATTATTGACAAACCATGAAAGTCCAATGTAGTTGCAGATTTCTTATCCTGAATTAAACATGATGGTGATTGTGCTCCAGTACAGGATGAGTTCCCAGATGAAAATCTATTCACCATCTTTACTAAAATTCCTTGGTTTTCCGATATTGCAAACTACTTGGCCACTGTAGAAGTATCGGCTCATTTTTCATCAAAACAAAAGAAACTCCTTGTTAGAGAAAGAGCCCCCTTCAAATGGATTAATGAGATCCTATTTCAATGCGGACCTGATATGGTTCTACGACGTTGTGTTAGGGTAGACGAGACCTATAGTATCCCTAGAGCCTATCATGATGATCCTTTTGGAGGGCATTATTTTGCTAAAATGACAACCCATAAGATTTTGGGAGTAGGATATTACTGGCCTTCTATGCATAAGGATATCAAGAAATATGTTCACAGGTGTGATGAATGTGAAAGCGTAGGAAGACCAAGTGCATCTAATGAAATGCCCCTGCAGCCTCAAGAAGTCCTTGAACCATTTGAAAAATGGGGATTGGATTTTATCGGCCCTATAGACCCTCTTTCACAAGGAAAAGAGTACATTTTGGTCTGTACCGACTACTTGACTAAGTGGGAAGAAGTGCAAGCCCTACAAGTTACTAGGGAGGAACAAGTAGTTGATTTCCTTTACAACAAAATTTTCCTTAGATTCAAAGCTCCTAGGACAGTTGTCACATATTAGGGCCCCCAGTTTATGTCTAAAGTTTTGTTGGCCTTCACAGATCATTTCTAGTTTAGCCACAAGAAGTCCTCACCCTACCACCCTTAGGAAAATGGACATGTCGAAGTCACTAACAGGGAATTAGAATACATTTTAACAAAAACCATTTCATCAGGAAGGAAAGACTGGGCTCAGAAACTACTTGAAGCCGTTTGGGCTTATAACACCACATGGAAATCAACTACCGAATGTAGTCCATATGAGTTAGTTTTTGGGAAGAACCCTCTCTTTCCCATTGAATTTGAACTCCAAACCTTCAAGACAACCATGGAATTAGGCATAGATCTTAAATGAACCCAAATAGATAGAGTTTTATAGCTTAGTGAATTGGATGAACTCTGTTTGGATGTCGTCCATCAAATCGAGCTGGTGCAACAACAACACAAGGTCTAGCATGATAAACATATCAAGGAGAGAGAATTCCATAATGGGGATTGGGCATTATTGTTTGATTCTAGATACAAGGACCACTAGGGAAAACTTAGAATGCATTGGCTTGGACCAGATGAAATTTTTGAGGTATTTGTAAATGGTTCGGTTCAGCTGAAACCCATTGATGGTGATACCCAAACTCTCTTAGTTAATGGACACTGATTACGCATCTACCATAAACTGGTTAATAAAGAGGAATTTACAAAAATGGTAGAGATGCAGGAAGAAATCTAGTGCATTGAATCTGCTATGGCAGAGTCACGCAGAGTCAATATAGTTTTTCCCATAAAAAAAAGAGAGCATGTGTATGAATTTATTTCATTCTAGAATGTTTCTTTCAAATTCTTCTTCAATTTCATCATTTGGATTTGGCTAGATTTTGTTTATATTTTGTAGGACTTCATTTTTTAGTAAAACACAAATTCTTGCGCACCTTGGTGTGGTGCTTCGGAACTTGTTGGCTCAGTTGTTGCTATGCTCTGGAACTTGTACAACTAACTTGTGTTGTTCCTCGTTCTAATCCTGCATTCTGATGCATCACTCGATGATGCTTCGGGAAGTCAAAGGCCAAAATGTCATATTCTTCTTCCTTTTTCTGGTTGCATCTTCCAGCGATGCTCCAGAATTGTGATGTTTCTTACTTCCGGCGACATCTTTTGGCGATGCTCCAAAACTTGTTCGGTTGTTGCTCTAGCTGCATCTTTCGATGATGCTCCAGAAATTTTTGGTTGCTGCCCTGGTTGCATCTTTTGACGATGCTCCAGAAAGTTTTGTTTGCTACTCTGGCTGCATCTTTCGATGATGATCCAAAAATTTTTGGTTGCTACTCTGGCTGCATCTTTTGACGATGCTCCAAAATCTTCAATTTTGTTGCTGCGTTCTAACGACATCTCTCGACGATGTTCCAAAACTTTTTCTTCTTCTACCTCAACTGCATTTTTCGGCAATGCCCCAGATTTTTGTAAACTCTTTCCTTTTTCAATATTTTGATTTTTCCTAAGTTCTGCACATGCCCATCATTCAAATTTTGTTACCACCTTGAGATCCACTCCCTAATTGTCATTTCGCCATATCATATTAAATATTTTCATAATAAATGAAATTTCTATGACAACCCTTTTATCATAATAATTTTTTCCATCATTTAAACCGTCACATCCATGTCATAATTATCCACAGCCACCCTTGCCAAATTATGCAACTATCTTATTATGTCAACAAAAGGTGAGTGATGTTCGATTTAACGACAAGACATAAGGTGCGTATGGCTTTCTTTACTTTAAGTTAGTAATTATTTTGAATAAATTAATTAATTGGCATGAGCCATCCCCTCTTTGATTTTTTAAAATTTTGCTATTGCACAATTACTTGAAGTACGACAATGGTTGCATAATTCCCCATGTAGAATTGTCATGATTACTCAGTAAGGACTCAAGTAAAGTAGTTAATGCCTCTTCCATTGGTTATATGTAATGTCCCCTCCAAGCTAGACATCAACATTCAATAGATTAGCCTATCATTTTGACCCTTGTAGGCTAATGGAGGTGGTTAGAGGGTTTTACGAGGATTGAATTATCTCCGGTGTTTAGTAATTTCTAGTTTTGGCTTTCGTTTGAGGCTTCCAGGATTCAATATGCTCAACTTACTATTTATAGTAAGTTAGATTTGGATAGAGAGGGACCCTTACTATTTTTAGTAAGGTGTGTGATTGTATGGAGATTCATCAGATTAGTCCCCAGTTTGGATGGCGCGATGAGATATGATGTATTTAAGGAGTTATTAATGTTATTTGTCTCAAATAACATTAATTAATTAAAAAGTGATATTTTAATGTTATAACTTGAGGGTGAAATCATCATTAAAAGGGGGCCAAATTGATTAATTAATTATTGGGTGCCAACTCCTAAGTTCCTCATGAAATATTAAAAAATGTAATAAAATAACATTTTAATGTTATTAAATGGCTTTTTGGAGAAGTTCAACTTTCTCATGAGGGCATATATTTTTCGCTTTGGAGTCTTTTGCCATTGATTCAGATGAGCATTGTTTTGGGTGAAAATTGTTTGAGAAGTGGAAGCCAAGGGTTTTCAATCTCGAGCCATTGGAGAACATTTATTCTTTATTGTTGCAGCCTTTTGAAGTAGTGAGATATCTACTGAATTTGTCTTTTGGAGAGCTTCGCACAGAGGTTCTATTTGAGCATATTAGAGCAATTATTTAGAGGATTTCAGAGTGTTATCTTACGTAGATTCTTGGAAAATTGACGAGTATCCATTTACAAGATTGATTTCAAGATTGCTTGCATCCATTCCAAAGAGGGACAGTTGGTTGTTATCAGCATTTGCAGTAGTAGGAGGCACACCTCTTCTAGAGGGGCGATTTTGGAGATAAAGGGCAATTAAAAATCTGATAAAATTCGAGGAGCACTCTACCTTTGGAAAGATAGCTACGCAATTTCCGGGCAAAAAGGAAAGCTAGTTGAGGAGAATCAAATTTTTGAAGGCTATTGGGAGGTTGCTTTTTGGGATGCAATTTGAGAACAACTACATGCTTCTTATTTATTCCAGGTATGAATGTAATAAGTCACTCTTTCTGAATAATGAGTAAATAAAAAGAAATAGTTGAAGTGCTACAATTTATTCCAATTATTTGTATTTCATTTTACGTTTTGCATTCGTTTCAATATATGCAAAAAAATTAAAAAAAAAGCAGAAAACCCTCATAAACACAAAAAAATCAAAAAATAAATAAGTCTTAGAAAACAAGGGCACAAAGTGTTCTTCCATTGGTATCAAAGCGTTAATCCTACCATCCTGGAGGGTTGAAGGTTCACATGAGAAGTCACCACAAGTACTACACTCGCAGTAAAGGAGAGTTAGAAGAAGATTGGCAAAGGATAATCCATTTGCAGAGGTACCATTGGCAGAGATGGATGACAGGGCAGAAGAGATTCCATAGAGGAATGAAAGAAGAGATGTGGATAGGGGTGAAGAGCTTCTTGAAAGAATGGACCGTGCATTCGAGGGATTTACAACCACCATGCCACAACAGATACAACAAATGGTTACTAAGGAAAATAGGATGAGATACAATAGGGATCAGGATGATGATAGGAGTGTGGCAGGGTCATGGAGAGTGCAGAGAGCGCCTTCCCGCACTACAGATAGGCCTACTCGACCCACATTTCTGAGAGAAGAACGAGTTGAGGAGAATGTTGAAGAGGTTGCAGACCCAACCTATGCTAATGCAATTATAGATTCCCACGATGAGTGGCACCAATTAACACCGGAGGCACGTGAGCTCATGCATTTTGACCGGTTTGTGCAATCGAGTGTGGATTACTACAAGGCTCAACAAGGAAATAGGCCTCAAAACCAAAACAAAGATTTGAAGCACACTACTAGCAAAATCACACTACCTTATTTTGATGGAAATGGCAAGGTAACAACACAGTCTTGGATTCACAGGGTGGACACCTTCTTGTCACTTCAACCTATGTCTGAAGAAGAAGCAATCAAGTTGCCACACTGCACTTAGAGGGAGCATCCCATGATTGGTGGTACCAGGGAATGGTAACATTGCAACATGATTGCATCACCTCTTATCAGGAGTTCGTGGACAGACTGGTTGACTGTTTTGATAAAAAGGATCCGAAAGTTTATTTCAGGGACTTGACACAACTTAGGAAGACTGAAAGCTTGGAGAGTTGTATCAATGATTTCCAAAAGTTATCCATGATGGTGACACACATTTTAGAGAGGAGGTTATTTGTGCTCTTCATAGAGGGCTTACTGGAACCATTACATGGGTAGATTAAGGCTTTTGATCCACCAACGCTGCAGGAAGCAATGAAGAAGGCAAGGAGTATGGAACTTGCAACCCCATCAAGCAAGTTTGGCTCAAAGGGATCTTCTTCATTCAGAGACAATAAAACATTTCCCAAGAACAAAGAAAAATCTGATTTTAAGGGTGATCAAAAGGGAAAACCAACAACTCCATTTGACCATGAAACACTAAATGATTTGTGGAAAAAGAAGCTATGTTTCTACTGCAAAGGCCCATACGATGCAAATCATGACTGCCCCTTAAGACCTAAGCGAAAAGCTAACCGAGTTATGTGGGAATTTTATGAAGATTGAGAATCTGAAAATTCCAATCAGCAAGTTGGTCAAGAGGAATCGAATGATGAAAAGTCAGAAAAAGAAGAAGAAAAAGAAGAAAAAGAAGGGGAAATCAATCTACAGGAGGCACAGATTACTAGTATCCAACAGGAAGGGTCTTTCAGAATGCATGGTGTCCTAGCTGGTCAAAAGGTCATCACTCTTTTGGATACATGTGCCACTCATAATTTTATTGATGCACACTTTGTGGAGAAGAGTGGGATCATGACCAAGGAATTCAAAGGTATAAGGGTGAAAGTAGTGGATGGATATACCCTTAAGTGTGAAAGAATGATCAAGGATCTCCCTATGCGCCTTAATAACTATAACTTTAAGGCTGATTATTATGTGGTAAACATGGGAGACAGATGTAGTTTTGGGTATGAGATGGCTCCATGCTATTGGGAAGTTCACTCTTGACCTTCGTGAGATGGAGATGAGTTTTGAGGTAGAGGGGAAAACTCAGCTATTAAAGGCCATAAGAGATAGCAGTTTCAGGATGTTATCACTTAGGTGGATGGAAAGACTCATGTGGCATACTGTGGTCGAATGGGCAGCTGAGTGTGTATTGATGCCTTTGCAGGAGGGAAACTAGAAGTCAAAATATCACCCAGATATACAGGAGTTAAGAATTAAACATGGAAAGGTTTTCAGCGACATCCCACCAGGTAGACCACCTAACAGGGGTAAGCATATCATAGAATTGGAGGGGGCTAAGCCCGTGATGATCACTCCATATAGACATTCGAAACGACTTAAGGATGAGATAGAAAAAACCATTAAGGAACTACTCGCCATGGGTCACATTAGGCTGAGCAAATCACCATTTGCCTCCTTAGTGGTTTTAGTGAAGAAAAAAGATGGTACTCTTTGCATGTGCATCGACTACAGGGTTCTGAACAAGAGGACCATAAAACCAGATACCCCATCCCACGAATCGATGAGCTGATCGACGAGATACATGGTGCTTGTTTCTTTTCAAAAATTGATTTGAGGTCTGGCTATCATCAGATTAGGGTGCATGAGCAGGATATAAAGAAGACAACATTCAGGTGCCACTGTGGGAATTTCGAGTTTGTGGTTATGCCTTTTGGGCTAACCAATGCGCCAACCACGTTCCAGGCCACAATGAACAGAATCTTCCAGCCATAGTTGAGGAATTTGTACTTGTAATCTTTGATGATATTCTAGTATATAGTAGAACGTAGGAAGAACACCTTGCTCACTTGGATATAGTGTTGGGGATTTTGGATAGGGAGTCTTTGTATCTGAAGGAATCAAAGTGCGAATGACAAAATTGTTATATTTGGGTCATATCATTAGTGCAAAGGGTGTGAGGATGGATCCTGACAAGATCCGTGCTATCATTAACTGGCCCACTCCAGAGAATCTCACACAGTTGCACGGATTTTTGGGGTTGTGTGGTTTCTACCGCCAATTTTTTAGTGGCTATTTGCATCATGCAGTGCCTCTCACGGACTTGATGAAGAAAGGTGCTTTTATTTGGACCCTAGAGGCACATGAGTGTTTTATGATATTTGAATAGATTATGACTACTTGTCCCGACCTTGCCTTGTTAGACTTCACGAAGCCATTTGAGCTTCAGTGTGATGCCTCAGCTGAGCGAATTGGTGTTGTGCTTATGTAGGATAAGCACCCAATTTCATTTGAGAGCAGGAAGCTCATAGGACCAGAGATAGGTTATAGTATTTATGATAAGGAGATGTTGGCCATTATGCATGCATTGGAAAAATTTAGGAAATATCTCTTTGGCAACAAATTTTGTATAAAAACTGACCACAATAGTCTTAGACATTTCTTGGGGCAGCGAGACCTTAATGACGATTAGTAGAAATGGGTTAGTAAACTTTAGTCATATGACTTCAACATTACATACTTCAAAGGTACTCAAAATGTTGTCGTTGACGCTCTATCTCACATATCACACTTGAACACTATGGTTTAGATCTCAGAGGATTGGAGGCATCTAATAGTGGCAGAATACGCCAAGGACACATGTGCATCTGGGATCATTAAGGGGTCAGTTCAGGACAACATATATGCAATTTTCAATGAGCTCATCATTTATAAGGGCATGATCTATTTGACGCCAGGGTTAGAGATGAAGAGCATTATATTGCAGACTTTCCATGATGTACCCACTGTAGGACACCCAAGGTACTTCAAAAATTACAGGCAGATTAGGGAGAGGTTTAATTGGAAAGGGATTAAGGAAGATGTGCTTAGTATGTTAGGGAGTGTCTAGTTTGTCAACAGAACAAACAAGAGCACACCTACCTGATAGGTCTACTACAACCAATTTTGATTCCTGATAGGAAGTGGGAATGCTTGTCCATGGACTTTGTTATAGGCTTGCCTAAAGCCTAGGGAAGAGACTGTATATATGTAGTTGTAGATCGGTTAAAAAAATATGCCCACTTCTTTGCAATTGCAACTACATACACAACTACATAGGTGGCAGAGTTGTTCTTCTGAGAGGTTTTCTGACTACATGGGTTACCTTGGCCTATAGTTAGTGACAGGGAAAACCAGTTTATCAGTCACTTTTGGCCTATAGTTAGTGACAGGGACAACCAGTTTATGAGTCACTTTTGGCAAGAGGTATTCAGACTCTGTGGGACCGAGCTAACCCAGAGTACCAGCTACCACCCGCAGATCGATGGTCAGACAGAGATAGTTAATAAATGGGTGGAAGGTTATCTCAAAAATTACATAGCTGGGTAGCAGAAGGCTTGGATAAAATGGATTTACCTTTGTGAGTATTGTTATAATTCTACTTACCACATGTCAATATAGATGACACCTTTCATGGCATTATACGGGTATGAGGCCCCTAGCTTCCTCGACCTTCTGTTGAGCGACAATAGAATTCCTAGTGCAGGTGACCTGTTGTAGGAGAGTTAGGACATTATGAAGGCTCTGAAGGAGAATATTGCTAAGGCACAAAATCAATAGAAATAATATGCAGATCAGAGGAGGACTGAGAGATCATTCGAGGTCGGAGACATGGTATATTTGATGTTGCAGCCGTACCGATAGTCCACACTTAGGAAAAGTGGTATTGAAAAATTGGAACCACGCTACTATGGGCCTTTTCGAATTATCAGGAGAGTTGGTGAAGTAGCATATGAGTTAGATCTTCCAGTAGATAGCCGAGTTCACAATGTCTTATGTGTATTGCGCCTCAAGAAGGTGTTGGGACATCACGTGACTCCTTCAACAATGTTGCCACCCCTGGATGATGAGGGGAAACTGATTCTTGTGCCAGAGGCTATCATGGATTTTAGAGAGAGACAAATACAAAGATAGACTATCACATAATATTTGGTCAAATGGAAGGATTTTCTAGTAGAGGATGCCACCTAGGAAGGTGAGGAGATCTTACAACACCCAGAGTTGAGATTGCTTGAGGACAAGTAATTTCAGGGAGGGCAGATTGTAATGTCCCCTCCAAGCTAGACATCAAAATTTAGTAGATTAGCCTATCATTCTAACCCTCGTAGGCTAATGGAGGTGGTTAGAGGGTCTTACGAGGATTGAATTATCTCCAGTGTTCAGTAATTTCCAGTTTTGGCTTTCGTTTGAGGCTTCAGGATTCAGTATGCTCAACTTACTATTTATAGTAAGTAAGATTTGGATAGAGAGGGACCGTTACTAATTTTAGTAAGGCATGTGGTCGTATGGAGATTCATCAAATTAGTCCTCAGTTCGGATGGCGCAATGAGATATAATGTATTTAAGGAGTTATTAATGTTATTTTTCTCAAATAACAATAATTAATTAAAAGGTGATATTTTAATGTTATAACTTGAGGGTCAAATCATCATTAGGCCAAATTGATTAATTAATTATTGGGCACCAACTCCTAAGTTCCTCATGAAATATTAAAAGATGTAATAAAATAACATTTTAATGTTATTAAATGGATTTTTGGAGAAGTTTGACTTTCTCATGAGGGCATATATATTTCACTTTGGAGTCTTTTTCCATTGATTCAGATGAGCATTATTTTGGGTGAAAATTGTCTGAGAAGCGGAAGCCAAGGGTTTTCAATGTCAAGCCATTGGAGAACGTTTATTCTTCAGTGTTGCAGCTTTTTGAAGTAGTGAGATATCTACTGAATTTGACTTTTGGAGAGCTTCACACAGAGGTTCTATTTGAGCATATTAGAGCAATTATTCAGATGATTTTAGAGTGTTATCTTACGGAGATTCTTGGAAAATTGACAGGTAGCCATTTACAAGATTGATTTCAAGATTGTTTGCATCCATTCTAAAGAGGGATGGTTGGTTGTTATTAGCATTTGTAGCAGCATGAGGCACACCTCTTCTAGAGGGGCAATTTTGGAGATAAAGGGAAATTAAAAATATTATAAAATTCAAGGAGGAGCGCTCTACCTTGGGAAAGCTAGCTACGCAAGTTCTGGGAAAAAAGGAAAGTTGGTTGAGGAGAATCAAATTTTTGAAGGCTGCTGGAGGTTGCTTTTTGGGCTGCAATTTGAGAACAACATTTGCATGCTTCTTATTTATTCTGGGTATGAATGTAATAAGTTACTCTTTCTTGATAATGAGTAAATAAAAAGAGATAGTTGAAGTGCTACAATTTATTCCAGTTATTTGTATTTCATTTTTTGTTTTGCATTCATTTCAATACATGCAAACAAATTTAAAAAAAAATAGAAAACCCTCATAAACACAAAAAAATCAAAAAATAAATAAGTCTCATAAAACAATGGCATGAAGTGTTCTTACATTATATCAAAATTGTGTCCCTTTTCATTTGCAATTCAGTTGATTGAAACAAGGTGAGCATTACAAAAATTTTGCAAAATTTAGCAGAGCAGCAAGGGAAGATAAAATGGGAGGAGCCAAGAAAAAGTCTGAACCAGCCTTAACAAATCAATTGTTGGCATTGAGTAATGTTGGAGGCCTATTTCAAAAGGTTGGGTGGCTTGAATTTATGAAGAAGTTTGAGGGATATACCGAGCAACTGGTAAGAGAATTCATGGAGAACTTTGTAGATGGACAAACCATGGTGTGTGGCAAGCGTTTCTGGGTAAGTCCAAAAATTATTGCTCATCTCTTTGGTCTTGAGAATAGATGCACTGATTTGAATGAAACTGCCAATATTACCTATCAAAGAATGGTAGAATTATTTCATAGGGAGGGGATCCTCAACACATAATCACTATAAGTACTAGGGGACAAAACAAAGGTTTTCATAGAATGTCTATCCCAGAACCCTGGAGAACTATCATAGCCTGGATAATAAAATATTTTACCTATGAAGAACAAATAACTACGGTAGTAGGACCCCCTTTCTGTCTGCTAATTCATTTGCGCCATGGCATTGAAGACCCTTCTCTTAGGGTTAATTTACCACCATTTTTGTATCATTCAGTCACCACCATGATGGAAAAATATAAAGTTGGGACAGGGCCACTCAAACACCACGAACTTATACAATTGATATGCAAGTACCATATTCGTAAAAAGCCAGAAAAGAAGTGACAAAAATTTCTGTGAAAATTTGAAAAAGTGAAGTTGGAAAGACCTCTCGAGGAGGGTTAGTCATCTAAGTAAAGATACCATTCTTTAGAAGAACCCTCTTTTGAAGCCGTAGGTGCTCTTGAATCCCAACAGACTTCAATGTCTCCTAGCGGCGATGCGCCATAAACTTTGCCTGATGTGTTAGAAACCCCAAGACAGTCAAGGGATGTATAAATTGTGTATTCTGGAGAAGGAGAAGAGCCTCCTCTTAAGAGGAAGAGGTAGACTAAAGTCACTTTCCAAACAATCTCTCCTCTATGGAGAAGCAAGAGGTTGTTTACGGAGTTTAGTGAGACTTTGGCCTATGACGCAGGAAGCACCTATAAAAAGAAAAATCCCAGGACTCGAACAAGAATATTGGAAACTGAAAATCAACCTGGTGATGAGGAAATAAGTGAAATGGAAAAACAAGTTGATCACTCCCTCAAGGCTGAAGAGAAGAGAATGCCATATCCAATGGAACAAGAAGGAAAAGTACAGTTGCCACATTTTGTAGATATTGAAGATGAACCTTCGGGAGGATTCTCGCCTTTTCTTGATAGAGTTGAAAGTGTACCTAGTACCAAGGAAAATGTACTTCATGATGACAGGGAAATTCCCAATCCACCTTTTTCTGTTAACACAGAGGATGTAGAATCTAGTCAGAAAGGAGAAGAATTAGAGAAATTGGAAGCATAAATTGCTGAATTAAAATTCCGGTTATAGAGGAATGAAGAACATATCACCCAGAAGCAAGAAGAAATTGAAGCACATACTACAATTATAAGTAAGAGGGAACAAGAGATTGCAAAATTGACAAAGCAAATGGAACAAAAAGATAAGGTCATTGAGCAATTGGAATATCAAATACAATAATGGAATCAACAAAGCAAGCAACATATGGTTGATCTGTTTGAGAAAGACAAGCACATCCAAGGTTTGAAAAATAATTTTATGCAAATGTTTAATGCTTTTGAAGAAGAAAGAAACAAGCGAAAAATTGAACTTAATGCCTTTGTGAGTAGAATTGTGGAGTTAGAGCGGAATTTGCAGGAAAGTGACACCAAGCCAATAATGGAATCCAAAGGAACACAAACCGAACCAACTGTTTTAGAATGGTTTCAGGTATGTATTCCTCCATTATTGATGAAATGGATGGAGAGATGCTACTTCTTGAAGGATGTAGAATTTGAAAATAATAGGTTGAAAAAGGAGTTAGTATTGTTAAAAGAATCATTTCACAAAGTGTACAGAGCTAAACAGGATGCTTGTCAAATAGGTGAGTTATTGGTGGCTTGTAGAAAACCATCTAGCTTGTATTCTATGTTCCTCAATGAACAACTCCTAAGATGGAAGTTACTTAGAATTCACAATTGTTAGGAAAAGGTGTGTTGTACACCTTGCATAATGTATTTAATGTAATTATTCTTGGGGCCACTTTATGTTGCATGTAACATTGGTACATAAGTTAAGTTGCTAAAAATGTAATTATTTAATATTGCGGAAAATAAATAAATAAAGTACCCAATATTAAATATGGGGACATGGTTTTGTAATCTCATGGTTTTAGTCACATGGTTTTGTGTAATACCACTTGGTGGTTTTGTGGGAGCTTGTTTCTATAAAAGCAACCACATGGGTAGTTGTTTAGGATGGTGTTGATGATTTTTTCTGCACAGCAACAACTCAAACATAATATGATATCTTATCTCTCTTGAAAGGTAAATCTCCATCAACAAGCCTCAAAAGATAACCCTAAGGTCTCTAATGTCAGGTCTTAACAATGCATAAACAACTCAGTGATAATGTGAAAATGATGGTAATCACAAGGGGCATTACAAATGAACAATGTTGGAAGTGTACTTTCATTAGATGCAACAATATGGTGATGCTATTAGTCCTAAAATTAACCCAGATTCAAAATAAACAGCAAAAGAGATAAGGGTTAAGAGAGATTTCTAAGACTAAGACCTAAGATCAATCACAACAATGATGAATGTTGCAGATGGACATATCCCCAATGAAACTAATCTCTGTTTGATCAAGGACAAGCCTACAACTCCACTGAAATGGTGCAATCTTCTAAGGAAACTGAAGATTCTCAGACTTTGAACATTCGTTCACATACCCAATAATTGGCGCAATGTAAACAAGCATCCACAGTTGAACTTAGCACAAAATAAGGCCCAAACTAACTTTACACAACAAATTACAATCAACAAATTGCTAAAAGTATGGACCAGAGATCGATCAACATCATTAACATTTTACCATTATTGCAAAAGAACTGAAATCTAACATCTAACATTGAGAATTGAGAACAAGAAACCATAAACTGTCAAAGTGTAACACAAAGCTTGCCAAATCAACAATCCAATTGCATTAACTTCTCCAGCATTACATAACAATTTCTAGTCTCTCCTCTCTCCTACAGCTACTATCTTGCATAATCTAACTCCTAACTTAGTCAATTTTGGCTTCTAATCAACTCTTCTAACCTAGTCTTATCCCCTTACAAATGAGAAGGCACTGGCCTTTTATAGAAAATTACATTTTGAATCAATGGCCAGGATTTAATTCATCCAATGGCTACAATTGCACTTCTAGAAGCATCAAGCTATTACATTTAATTTGGGAGCTCATGGTACATCATCATCCAATTGCATAAAAGCAGTTACATTATGGAACAATGAGAAAACAATATTATGCTAGCTTGTCATTAATGAAAATTCTGATTGGATGATGAAATCAGCTTCACATGTCTTCAAGAAACTCCTAGCTATAGACAGTTTGGGCACGGATTCATATGCAAGCCCCACTTTTGAAATTTGAATTGAACTCTTCCATATTTCCCTTTTGGCACGAATCCATATGCAAGTCCCCCTTTTAATATTTATTTAATCCTGAAAAAACAGATATCATCATTAGTAGCTCACATGTTAAAAAAAATCCAATCCAAATTAAACTTGAATTAAATTTTGGCCTTTTAAAAAAACTTACATTTTTTATTGGGAACTTTCATTTTCATAAATTTTTCCATTTTGGGAATTTTTAATTTTCAATTTTTATCCATCTCAAGAATTCCATTTTCGAACACTTTAAAATTTCAAGAAAAAAATAAAATAAAAATTTCCATTTCAAAAAAATCATTTAAAAAAAAAATTCGATTTTTTTTCCACTTTTGCAAATTTTCAGGTTTTTGAGGAATTTCGAGATTTTGAGAGGGGTCAAGGAATTTTCGGAAAAATCCTGAGGGAACGGATTTTCCTGGATTTCCTACAGGGTCGAAATCCCCTAAACCTCATAACTTTTTTTCTAGAAGGAATTTTCAATAAGTTCAAATAGCAACCCTGCCTAATTTTTCGTCCTCTATCCAAAGGTGCAAAAAAAAAATTACATATAACACTAAAAATTCACTTCAAAATCCCCATTTTCAAATTCCAACACTTGCAAATTTCCCCTAGAGCCTCAAAATATTGTCCTCATCAAACCCAGTCTAGACTTAATCCCAAAATAACCTCCCAAGAAGAGCAAAACCAAAATTCAACTAAGCCAAGGGGTACAGATGCAAAAGAAAAAAGAGGGCCCCTGCCTCCGGTGGGGTGTGTGTGCGAAAATTGCACAACAGATGGTAAGTTTGCATGTTAGCTCTGGTTAGCATTTGTGAGGGTTTGAAGCATGGCATGGGATGTGTGGTTGCATGCCTGTTCACATGGATTTCTTGGAGAGGGCTTGTTGCTTCAATGGTGTTCATGGAGACTTTGAAGATGTATTGTAATATTTATTGCTGAGTAATACATGAGAGGTGGATGCTTTTGGAGGTTGGTTTTTTCCCTCTTGAGGGTTTTCCCAAGGTATATCTTGTGTCATATTTTCATGGGTATGTTGTCTATTCTCTTGCATGTGGATTTTGAATACTTAGTTGCATAGATTTCTCTTTTGGGTTATGTGGAAATTGTCTTTAAATGGCTACACCAATAGTGGTATCAGAGCCATGGTTGTGGCTGTATAACCCTTGGGTGAGAAAAATCTCGTTTGAGTTTGAATCTATGCATTGCATGAGAGAATGAAAGGTATGAAAAGATATGAGGGTTTTGTAGGTTGTTTATTACAGATCTAAGGGTTTTGGGTTTGCTGTTATGATGGGTTGTTTGTAGATTTGGGATGTGAAAATTTTGGGCAAAAATGAGTTTCTTGGTTTTACATTCAAGTGGGGGTTTTGTGGGGGAAAATTTACAAACCACCTCCTAGGACAACAAGTGTAATATTTTCTTCTCCTCCACCCCAGACCACAAGAATCTTTTTTGAATGCCCTCAATCTTCTCCCAAAACCTTCTGGGAATTTGGAACAAGCTTAAGGCATAAACCGGAAAATTTTGTAAAGTCGACCTTATTACTTGAATTTTACCTGCTTGGCTAAGCAGGGCACCCTTCCAACTAGCAAGCTTCAAATTAAACTTATCAATGATACTATTCCAAAAGGAATCAAGGAAACTATTTGAACAAAGAGGGAGCCCCAAATAGGTTGAGGGGAGCTCCCCAATACCACATTCAAGAATACTAGCAATCTTCAATTGACGATGCTCCAGAGTATTAAGAAAAAAAGTAGTACTCTTAGGAAAACTCACCTTTTGACTCGAAGGCACTTCATATTTCTGAAGAATAAGACAAATAGATTTAGCTGCAAAAATAGAAGCCTTCACAAGAATAATAGTGTCATCAAAAAATTGTTGATGGGAGAAACAAAACTGGCACGAGGAAGGATAAAGACCTTTGAAGGCCCCATTAGACATTGCCTGAAGAAGATACTTGTCCAAACATTCCACCATAATGATAAAAAGAAAGGGGGAAATAGGATCCCCTTTTCGAAGACCATAGGAGCTTCTAAAAAAGGCCGAGGGTGACCCATTGATAAGTACCACAAAAGAAGGAGAGGAGATTAATTGCCACACCAATTGTAGAACCTGGTCCGAAAAACCAAACGCCTTGAGAGTGCTACTGAGGAAGCACGAATTCACCCGATTGTAAGCTTTGACCAAATCAAGCTTCAAAATGAGCCCAAGCTTTTTGTTCACTTTAAGAGAGTGGATTCTTTCATGCACCGTAAGAATAGAAACCAAAATCTGGCTTCCCAGAAAAAAACCATTCTGATGAGGCGAGATAATATTAGAAAGCACCCTTTGCAACCTAGAAGCAAGCACCTTAGAGAAAATATTATAAATGGAATTACAAAGACTAATGGGCCTGAAATCACCAAAAGAGTTCAACCCCATGCTTCTTAGGGATTAACACTATAAACATGGAATTCAATTCCTTAAGAAGCTTCCTACTCCCAAAGAATTCTTTGGTGGCATTGAGAACATCCTTCGAAATTAACTCCCAATAAGACTGAAAGAATAACATAGGGAACCCATCAGGCCCCGAAGATTTATTTCCTTCAAAAGAAAACATTGCCTTTCTAATCTCCTCATCCAACAAAATACTAGTCAAGACCCTATTTTCCTCCTCCGACACCAAGTTAGGGATAACATTCAGGAAGCTTTGTTGGCAAACAGGATCCAAAGGATGATCCTCCGAGAGAAGGTCCTCAAAGAAAGACTGAGCCGCAAATCTTATGTCATCATCCTCTTTAAGAGAAGAATTATTCACAAAGTTTTTAGAAATCCTATTAGAGGATCTATGCTTCAAAGTCGTAAGATGGAAGAAATGGGTATTTTTATCACCACTTCGAAGGAAAATAGCTCTAGACCTCTACTTCCATAACTCCTCCTCCCTAGCCATAATATTATGCAAACTAGCCAAAAGAACACTTTCCTCCTGAAGAAGCGAGGAATCAAACCTAGAAGCCTACATTCTATGCTGCACAATATCCAGTTTAGCCTTTAGCTCTAATTTTTCCTCAAAAATGTTACCAAAAGAGGCCTTATTCCATTGAATCAGGTTCTACTTAACAAAAGCAAGCTTCTTAGCAACTTTATACATGGCAGACCCATCAACATTAACATTCCACCACTCAACAATCTTTGAACGCAAGTTCAAGTGGTTAGTCCACATCTTCTCAAACCTAAATGGAAAATCCTTTTTATGACCAAAGGATTCAACATTCAAGGATATAGGAAAATGATCCGATCCAAGCCTAGTAAGAGTTGAAAAGGAACATGCATAAAAGTGCAACCAATTAGGAGAAATAAGAGCCTGGTGCAACTTGACCTAAATAAGAGCATCCCTTGTATGCCTATTAGACCAAGTATAGGATGCCCCTCCTAGATCCAAATCCAACAGAAGATTATCATTGATGAAGTTCACGAGATCAAGACGTCTATCATCAGCAACCTGAGATCCCCCAAAATTATCAGCATCATTCAACGGGGTATTAAAATCCCCCATCACTTGCCAAATCTGAAAAGAGAACTGAGCCTTAAAAGTGTTCAAACTCTCCCAAAAATGCTTATGATAGATTTTCACATTTGGAGCATAGATGTTCGACAAAACCCAAGAGAACTTCTCCCTGAAGCAAAAAAATGATGTAGCAACATGATTCTCAAAAGCAAACAAGTCAGAGCCAACAACCACCTTAGGATTCCAAAACGTTGCCACCCCACCAAAAGCACCATCAAAATCAACAACAAGACAACCACTGTTCTTAAAAACCTATTCTTAATTCTATTTACCTTCTCTGCATCATCTTAGTTTCTTGAATCAAAATGATATCAAGTCGATGATCTCTCACAATGTTTGCAAGAAGATCATGTTTATGAGGATTATTTAATCCTCTTATATTCCAAGAGAGGATCTTCATAAAAGATTATGCGAGGGACCACTCAGGCCCATCTCAAGCAAAGTAAGTTGTGATCCTTCAATAATATCACATTTGCTATCCCTCTCCCTCACTTTTTGCAAAGAGGGCCTTCCTCTACTCCTTGGCTCTAAACCACAATCCAACTTTAGATGGTTCCATGTAGTCATCCCCACCACAGAGGGGTTCAACTTCTTATTATGATACTTGGAAGAAGAATGAATAGTAGTCCATGGCTCCTCTTCTTGAGGAGCACAGTTAGAGCATTCAATGACAGAAGAGGTGAGCACTGATTTCTTTGAAGCTAAATCCACCAATGTCTCAACAAAGGAAAAATACTCTTTGACCACAACTGAATCCACCAGCAGGGGACCCGATACCTCCTCCTTGGAAATTAAAAACAACTCCTCAAAAACCATCTTCAACAGGGTCACCTTCTTAGGCTTAGGAACCACCAAATTCAGTGAATCGACACCAACCTCCTCCACCAGATTAACAACATGCTCATTAACACATGGCGCCTTCACCTCACCCTCCATAGGAGGAGCATCCTCGACATGTAGGGTAGAACCAGAGAAACAACAAGATCCTTCACAACTGAGGCACAAAGAGGCAGACCCTCACACACCACCTCCTCCAAAGACTCAACAAAGTTCATCTCGACCCCAAAAATAGGGTGTTTCCCAACCTCCTTCCAAACTTTATCCTCCTTTTGAGAGACTGAGTTCTTTTGAGGAGGAACCACAAGATTCAGAGGACGCTTCTTCACCCAATGCCTCACCTTCTTTTGCAGTGGAAACAGGAAAAAGAGAGACTCAAACTCAACTGCCTGTTCCCACACTCCCAACTTAGAGTTTATCTTTATCATGGAAGGAAGATTTGTGGCCTGGTCCAGAATCACACATAGCTGTGCATAAACAAGCCTACACCTTGATGTAGTAAAATTATCAATAGAAAGCACACGTCTAAAAATAGACACAATCCCTTTAAAGACCTACTCATCCCAGAATTCAAGAGGAAGCCCGGGCAAGGAAACCCACACCGGAGTCGAGTCAAAGGAACAAGAGCTCAAGGAGAAACCTGCCTCCCATTTCTTCAACACCAGAGTAGATTTTCCAATAAGCCACACCCCCCACCAAAACCTTCAATAGATATTCATCACAAGTGAAAGAAAATGAGAAGAAGCGCTTCGCAAGGGTTGCTACCTCAACCTGGCCTTTCAAATGCCACCTATTTCTAGCATGCATAGAAACCATTTCAATATTAGGACGAGGTCCCAAAAACTTACCAACCAACGACTGCTCCATGGAAAGAATACCCTTATCAATAATACAATCTAGCAAAGAGATAGAATAAACACCAGTTGACAGGTTGGGAAAGAAGTCCACCAACGACAAGGAGATTTTCTCTTTAAGCTTAGCACCAAACAAATTTGACCATGCCTTACCATCCACCAAGGACGCATCAAGCTTAACAACTTTAGGAACGACAACTTCCTCGGGAGCCAGAAAAATAGACCCTGCCTTGTCCAGGGAAGTACCATTCAGACCCAGACAACCAAAGGGAGAAATGACATTTGAGACACCCAATGGAAAGGACCCACAAGATGTCCCATCCGAAAGAAAATCGTCATCCAACCTCCCAACGTCAGCCTGACCTCTGCCATTAACGCCAGACCCTAGAGCAAAGTTTCCCGCCTTACCAGAATTTGAAAAATCCTTACCTCCATCTGAAATCACCGCTACAACTCCACTCAACAATGTACCCATGTTAGTATTTTAGACATCTAAAATTAGGGTTGCAAACTAAATCCAAAGTCAATTCGGTAGTCACATTCACTTTGCAACTTGTAAGTACTTACAAATTGTGACTGAAATCCTAACTCTAACCAACAATACCACTCTCTTTGTAACTTGCAAGTAGAAGAAAACTATAATTAAATTTTAAAATTTGATAATAAAAAAATCATTCACTTTGTAACTTGTAAATAGTTGAAAATTGCAAAGTTCAAGTTTGAACTGTAACTACATTCTACACTCCCATTTTTTTTTTAATTTTCATTTTTTTGTAAACTTCAAGTGGAGTCTAATCTCCAGTTGTAATTTAGAAACTCATTTGTTTTTGCAATGTATAAGATCATACAAGCTACAAACCATATTGAAGTTTGATTGGAAGTTGTAATCGCTTTGTAATTTATCTTTTTGTAAACTACAACTAGAATTCTAAACTCCAATTGCATTCAATTTACAATTTTTGAATTATTGCATAATGCAAATAAAATTCAAAATATAATTTATAAGTTGCAAGCTATACCTAGAGTTTATTTTGTAAGTTACAAGCTAGACCTAGAGTCTAGTTTGCAAGTTATAAGCTAGACTCAAAGTTTGATTAAGATTCTAAAACTTTTAGAAAAACCCAAAACACTCTCATTTGGTCCATAAACTTAAAAATTGTAGGGAAATAAAGATTTTAATATTTTTTTACCATACTATCCTTTTAAATATGTGTAATTAAATGGTTTAAAATTGATTCTTTAAATGTGTCTTGTTAAATGGTGTTTTATCTATAAATAGTAAGGTACATCTAGTTGTGGTAAGAAGTTCTAACTAGGGAATGTATTCAACAACAAAGATGAAGTATGAATACAAAGGTGTGGTCCTAGTTTTGAAATTATTTTTTGAGCTTATAAATATTTCTATTATATATTTTGGGCATGTAGGCCTAGAATAATTTCACAAGAGGATATTGGAAAGCTAGGAAGATGAATATTTTGTAGAATATTAAGCTGAGTGGTCTCATAGAAGTAGCATTCATTCCAATTTTTGTTCAATCTCTAAACCTAGTTATGACATGCATAAGATTCTACAAAAATTATGATTGGATGGAAAGATAACCATGCATATTCAACTACCATATATAGAAAAAATGTTAAATCTGTACCACCAAGGGATGCTTTTGTAAGAATAACCATGAAATCATTTAGAGATTATATTGAAGACCAATATGATTAATGAACTAATATCATAAATAATAATTAGTTAACTAAATCGATAGCTTCAATATCTAGGTTTTGAAAGAAGTTGTTTCATAGTAAGTTCAAAGAGGAGATCAATGACATAATAACTCTCTTGAGTCAAGTAGGACTCGATATTGTAAAATAATTTCATCCATGAATATCTCATTTAATTGATAAAATTATTTATGGATCTACCCTCATTATTGACAACCTCCACGTGGAAATATGTGAAGTCATTCAATCAAAGTAATTTTACATGACTTCATATCTAGCGTATGTATTGACAATGAGGAAATAATTTGTTAGCCTTGACCAAGTTGGTGTCATGGGTTCAAGGCAACAATTGGTGTACCAATATTATCTCTAGGTGGAGATGAAACAAATAACCATCATTATACAAGGGTGAATGATGCTTTTATATTTAATATCATAGAAATGACAAAATTGGTACTCCCAATTTGTTACCTTCACCTACATCAATATTGTAGCATTTCCTAGAGCACCACTAAAAATATTAGCATAAATCAATAATGAAATAGTGAATAGCTTTATTATAAATATATAAACAAGACACTCAAGTTCATAAGATGTGTACATAAAAGAACGGGAAAGGCCTTAATTTCCTTCTATCTATTGGGAGATATACCTATCCAACTTATAAACAACCAAGAATATAGAAACATATATATATATATAATCCCTATGAAATAATTTCATTCAACAAGCCCCATATACAAGACTACTAGGTAAATTTTGTTGATAATATAGAGCCTTATAAGAGGTCATATTTGTGCATTACTACATTAAAAATGAGGATTTATTAATTTACCATGGTGCCCAAATGATTGCAAAATAATGGTGAAATTTGTTCCTCATATGAAGCTAATAAGGTTTTATATCAACCTTTGCTAGAATGAAATTGGACTGTGGGAGACTTTAATAATTTAGAATTTAGAACTTCTATGATGATTAAAAAGGAGTAAAAGTGGCTTGAGGAAGCATTTAAGGATTTTTAGGTAGAGTGTCACCTAGTCAAAATAGTGGCAATATAAAGCAAAGAAGAATACAAACAAGAGGATGAGGAAGTAAGATTGGCATGAAAAAAGTTCTCCCAAGATGAAGTTTTTATGCTCAAGTTTAAATCAATCAAAACAAGGGCAGACTTAGGATACAAATGTTTTCCCAACCACCATAATATTCCTTAAAATATCCCTTTTTAATCTATTTAAATAGAGCCAACTCAAATCAATGAGCCTTTGTTGTCTTCTTTTAAGGAATTTTTTAGATCATTGTCCTAGTCTCCATTAACCTCACTTCTTTTTACTTAGTAACTAGAGTCTTCATTTGCTAGTCCTCCAAGGTATAATGCAAAGAAAAATGCTACTCAATCTCCTAAGAAGATCCTTTATGTATCTGTTGATAAAGCTCCATCTCCTTTTCCCAAAATTCCCACCCACCCCCTTTTTATGTAGTATTCAAAACCTACCTCAACAACCTCAAGATAATATCCATCCCAACGAATCACAAGCTATAAATGATTCTCACTAGCTCAATCAGATTATTAAAAAAAGAAAGAATGTTGTTGAGATAACATTGGATGATCTTACCTAGCTAGCTACCATGTTCCTAGATTCAAGTCTTCCAAAGAGAGCTAGAGTAATATCCTCAATTAACTAATAGTTATGATAATAGGAAATCCTAGATCATAGAACCACTATTAGATATTCTTGAAGTAGACATGTAGCCTTTATATTATACAATAATTATTATTGCTTTAAGAAAACCATCAAGAGAGGGAGGGAAACAACTTGATAGATTGTTGATGGATTGTGTCATTCAAAAGATGGACAAAGATAAGTCTAGCAAGTAGGAACTAAAAGATAAGTTTCTCATCTTACATCCTATATTAAATATTTAGTGGACCCTATTAGTTCATCTTCTATCAATACAATTCCCCAGAATATATTAAGTAATAAAAAGAGATACTAGATATTGAAGAATTAGGGAATTTCAAGACAGTCATCCATGCTTGGAATGTAGAATTGATGATTCTAGGACATAAGATAATGCAAGATATTATCAATGTTGCTACAACATTATCTAAAGGAATGGAAGCTACTAAGACTTTGATTATAGGGGTGAAAACTAAATTGGAGGTTATCAAAAATATTCTTCCATAGATAGCCCAGATGGTTGATATGGATTTTAGATATTTAACATATGAGGGCATTCTAAGTGATTAAAAGCCAAATGTGCATCAAATGTGAAGGATAGATTACATGTTATAGATGAAAATTCTAAAGGGGTGTCATAATAAGAATAATAAGGCCTAGTCCTTGTCCTAGAGTGTGTTACATGCTATGAAACATTTTATGAACAAACTAGGATCTCTATTTTACGCAAACTAAAATTTTCAATCACTACAGATCTTGAAGAATTAGATCTAGGAATTGGTGAAAAGAAAATCTCCCAAGGACCCATTTTTTCTAAAATATCTATCAATCATTTAATGAAAATAAGGGTTTATTGTGAATATATTGATCCAAATGATATGGAATTCAAGACCATTCAAAAAACTATCTAAGAATTTTTTATGAAAATCAATATCAAATTTACTCACTCTAATGGACTTGATCCATGGTTGGTCAAAGTAGCACTAGGTAATTTTGTGTTCTACTTACAAGAGCCAAAGTGTGAAGTGGACAAAAGAAGCCAATAGAGTGTACTAGTGATGATGTCCATTTGAATTTCAAATTTTGTCTTGAATGTAATAGTGTAATAAGACAAAATTCTACAAGAGAAAAGTATATTTTCATATTCTTGTTATTTTGTGAGTTTTTGAGGGTTTAAAGTTCATGGAACTCCCCTAACCCTCCCCTAAACTATCTATCTCCCATCCACTCCTTGGGGAGAATGAAAAAAACACCTTCATTTTTTAGTACAGTGAATCAGTGAGTAGTTACCCTTGATCTTTTCCTTATGAAATGAAGTAATCTATTCCAAAAACCAACCAAACTTATTTTTCCCCACTCATATCCATTCCATCATAAAGCCTATAAATACAAATGTAATCATCATTGTAAAGGGTTGAAAACTCTTTATTTGAAATATAATTGAACTTTGTATCTTATTTTTTTAATGTTTTCTTTTCTTTGCAAGTTTTTAGTTCACCAAATATTAATGATTTGGTATTTTTTCAAGCCATTTATTGTTGGTAGATGGTGAACATTTTTTTTGGTAATTTGAACCACATTGGTTGCATGAAATTCAATTTTTTACTTTAAATGTGTAAAATTTCTCTAGAAGATCACACCTTCTTATGTGGTGATCGTGGGAACAGATCATATGAGGAATGATTTTAATTAGATTTTTCTATTTATAGAATGATGCATGAAGGTTAGGATTTGAAAGCTTAGAAATTTCTAAACCTTTTCCTTTCTCCCCATATATTTTCATTTTTTAAAATTATGTTTAAAGGAGTAATTTAGATTTTATTTTGTTGTAGTTGATTGGTTTTGGTTTTGTGCAAAGGAAGATAGGAATAATTTTAAGGAAAAAAAAGCTTAAATTTGGAAAAGTATTTAAAAATCATATTTTGTGAATTAACTTTAGAAAATTTTAGGTTTGACATACAAGTTTTGTGTAAGGGTTTTCATGAAATTCTTTCATTACTTGTTGCATCAAATTTTAAGGTGGGAAATCATTCATTTATTATATTTTTGTGTTATGAATCTTCATCTTCCAAAGGTGCTTTATTAATAGTTTGGTAATTATCTGTAATCATAATTATTGGAATTTTTTGGTGGTATGTAATTTCAAAGGTGTAAATTTCTAGGTATGGTTGAAATTACTATTGGAAATTATATGTGTGTTTGAAAACCTTAATAAAAAAGAATTTTATAAAACTTTTGGTTTTCTATAAGGTATGAATCTTTGAAAGTTTTAGTATAGACCTTTGAACAAGATAGTCAAAAGTTTCCATGTTGAGATATTTTGGTCTTATTCCTTAAGGAAAATTAAAAGAAGACTCTTGGGGTGTTAAGCCTTTCAAGTAGGGGAACATGCACTATTCGAAAGTGTTTGTGTGTTAATACACACATCAAGAAGTTGAACAAGGATATCTATTAATTAGTAGTAGCCGGTACTTACAAATTCTACCCAAAATCACCAATACAATTGTGTAACACTCATCATATATTTGGATCTTTTTCTTGAGGTTTGATTCATCGTTTCTATAACCCCATTCTATTGTGAGGTGTAAGGAGTAGTCTTCTATTGTACAATACCTACATGTCTAGAGAAATCATTGAATTCCTTCAAGAAATTTTCAACTCCATTATGAGGTCTCAACACTTTTATCTCCCTATTCGACTATTCTTGACCAAACCATTAAAATCCTTATAGAAAATTTTAGATTTATATATAATAAAATAAAACCAAGTGTATCTTGACTAATCATCAATAAATAAAACATAATATTGTGATTTACTAATGGAATCCACATCTAGTAGACCAAACACATCCAAATAACTTCTAAAATACATGTTTCTCAAGTACTTATATCAAGAAAATTAACTCTATTACACTTTCCAAACACATAATGCTCACATAAATCAAAATCATTTGAATAATAAAAAACTATCAACCATCAATTGTTTGAAGAAATTTTCACCAATGTGGACTAAAAATTGGTTCCACAACATACATGCATTTTTAGAAGTGTCTATTATATTGAAAAAAATACAAAATATGGAGGCATCAAACTGAAACAAAGTTCCACACTATGAGCCTCTCACTATCACTAGATTTCCTCTTACCAAGTTATAACTATATTTATCAAATATCACATGGACTCCAAAATCATTCAACTTGGATATGAAAATAATAATTTTTGCATGTCTTTGAATTTGTAAAACACCATTTAGAGTGTTCAGACTCCCATAATTGAAACCTAATTAAACTTTTCCCTTACTAATAATTTTTGTATGTCTTTGAATTTGTAAAACACCATTTAGAGTGTTTAGACTCCCATAATTGAAACCTAATTAAACTTTTCCCTTACTAATAATTTAATACAAATTGTTATCACTAAGGAAAATGTCTCCTCCATGATAAGCTCAATAATATGAGAACCACTTCTTTTGAGGAGTCATATAGTAGGAGAAAGTTGAATCAATGATCCATTAGCCATCACTAATAACATTATCATAATGGATAAAACATCTAATCATCATTAGAGGATTTCTTAGTGGAGGAATTATCATAGATTTTCTTCTCATTTCTACATTCTTCTTTACATGTTCCCACTTTCCATAATTTCAACACTTCACTCTACTATTTCTAGGGTTCATGGACTATATTTTAAACTTGAATAAATATTTTTACTTCTCTAGTTCCCCTTTAGACCCAACTTTGTACTTGGGCCTTCCCTAAACATGAATGCATTGTTTGAGCCCACGTCCATGGATTTCCTCCTCGTATCTCCATTTAGAAAAGAAGGAACAAGGCAATCCAATTTTGGATTTTTCATAGAACCACTCAAAGTAGTGATTATATTTTCCCAAAATTTGAGCAAAAAATAAGCAATAAAATACACTCATCCTTTTCATCTATCTTAAAATCAATAGAACCAAGCTGATTCACAATCAAATTAAAAGTAACCAAACGCTCAAAAACATAGTCTCCCTCTTTCATTTTCAAAGAGTACAACTTTATTTTTAAATATATTCTATTCACAAGACTCTCTATTTGATAAATATAACTTCTCCTCTTCCATTTATTATATAAGGTAGTCTCAATCAAGGCATTCAAGAGGACAAAATCAACAATTCACAACTTGATAGTTCCTTGTGCCTTCTTGTTTGTTTTTAATATTCATTAAACATGTTCATAGAATTTACCTCATTTTCAATTGTTCTCCATTGATCTCCCTCTTTCAATAGATCCTCTATTTTTTATTTCCACATCTCATACCTAAAACAATTAAACTTATCAATTTTTTGTTGAGATGTGCTAGTCATGGCTTACACCACAATAGATCTAGAAAACCCGCTAAAAAAACTTGACACCACTTCTACAAAGGCATATCTCTGAAGGAAACCTTTAGCTTTGATACTAAATATTAAAAAAATTATTGAACAACAATAGTGATAATATAAACATATAGCATGCAAAATTTATTAATTCGGTTAAAGGTACATGCGATTAAACATTAATATTGATATAGAATATGGACAAGCATATCAAATAATAATAAAAAATCAAAAAACACATATGACACTAGATATACATGGAGAAAACCAAGTTCAGGAATCAACTCCATTACTAAAGAGATGTTGAGCTTGTATTAATTAAGTAGAAACAAGTACATCAATACAATTTATATAATCTTATTTAGTTTGATAATATTCCACTAGTGTGAGATCCTTGAGAAAAATAACCACACCTCCTTCATACCAATCTTCAATATATATACATAAGGAGGCTAAAAATACCACCATAAAATAATATGATGAACCCGCACATGGTCTTAAAATACCATGGTAAAAATTATCATGACCAACTACATGAGAGTGGTCTCTTGAATATAAATTAATTCCTATTACACATTGACATGCCATAGATTTCACAATAAGAGGTCATTAAGTCCATTTTCCCATTTTAAGGTGCTTTGTTACTATATTAATTTATATTATCATTTTTTGTCTTGAGAAAGATGATCCATAAATTGTAATATTTGACCTATTTTTGTAACCTCTGTTATCCAATGAAATTAAAACAATACCTAACATGACCTAGAGCATAAAATAATATTCCTCGACTTTGTACAAGCATCCAAGTTACCCATTCTATGAAAGTTGGAGACTCAACATTATATGTTGGGATTAAAATTTAATATTAGACTATCCTAACAAAATATAAGTTTCATTTTGGATCATTAAGTGATACTTTGCAATGCAGCATCATCAAGCTGAACCTAAAGCTAAGTAAACATTATCCATTTTTTCCAATTTATTACTTACTATCTTAGCTCTTAGTTCTAGGTTTATTTATACTAGTAGAGACGGATCGATAGGGGATTTCACCCTCTACTATCATTAAATTAATAACAAAAGGGCTACAATAACTACATAGAGAAAATGCTTAAAGGAAAAAAATCTTGAAAACACAACAATCCTCAAACAAAGCAAGTGGAAAAATGATTAGTCAATTACCACTAAAAGGCCATGACTGCAAAGACATGTGTTAATAAAAATTTGATACCTCCTACCCACCCATACTACTAGAGTGACAAAGCAAGCCATCCAAAACACCCAAATCCACCTATTCAAAACTCCGCCACCACTACTATTATTTATTATAGCCTCAAAATAAACCCCACGATCCTTTTCCTAACCCACTATATTGCTCCATTCAAGAGAGAAGGGGGGTGAATATACTAATGACCTTAAGGACACTATTCTTATGGGACACCAACAAAATTTTAAGTACCAAGCATAAATCCTATTAGAAATAATTAAGGTTCTTCAAACCCACAATTAATAACATAGAACTATTTGTTCAAAATACACATATTTAAGACATTCATGGAATAATGTGATGGTTAAAACATGGCATTGTTGTTGTACCCACCAAGGTTCAAACCCCTATTGGGCCATTGTGATTGTGAGTATTGTTCCCTTGTTCATCCATAGTGCTCGCAGGTTTGAACCTTCTCATTGAATCTATTGGTGTTCATACCAATGATTTCATGATCCAAACCCTTGTTGGGGGGTAAGTGCACAAAGTTGAGTCCATGAAACGTGGAAGATTTTTCCTTAGCCAAAAAAAGAAATTGGCATTGCAAAAATGGGATCCCGATTTTTATAAACGGGATCCTGATTTTTAAAAATTGAGATCCCGTTTAGCTTCGAGATCCCGAGCCTAAATGTCAAATGGGATCTCGCTTTTTAAAAATTGAGATCCCATTTGTTAAAGGGTCCCGAACCGACAAACACAAAATGGGATCCCAATTAGTATGAAACGGGATCGCGATTTATAAAAATCAAGATCTCGGGACACCAAAACTTCACCCTAAGTTCCTTAAATCCTGAACTCTAAAATCTAAACCCTAAAAACTAAAGCATTAATTTTGTCCTAGGACCTTAAAATGAAATTTGGTTGCCTTAGGAAACTCCACCAAATTTTATTCCCTTAAGCCATGTAATTTTGTCATAGGACCTTACTACATAGATCCCCTTAAGCTATCCTATTACCCTAAACCCTAAACTCTAAACCCTAAACCCTAGAGCCATAATTTTTTCTTAGGCTCTTAATGAAATTTGGTTGCCTTGGGAAAATTCACTAAATTTTATTCACTTCAGCCATGTCATTTTGTCCTAGGACCTCACTAGACATAGATCCCCTTAAGGCATGCTCATTTTATAAGAATTTTGATAAATGTATATATCAAAGAAAAGTTTTCAATACATTTTAACAATCAAACCATTTGGTGTACAAATGACACTAACGATGGGGCAATCATCCGCTCCACGAGTACATACATCGACACCAGTCCTAGTTGGCAACCCTTATGGGGTATTTTGATTTTAATTTTTTAAATTATATATGAAATGATTTTTAACTTGAGTTTTAAATTTATAATTGAATCATGAACATATGTTTAAAATATTTATGTTGGTTTAGGGGAGTCATCGGCTTCCACATCGATTTCACCTGAGGGGTTGTCGAGCACCCCTCCACTATCGAGCGTCGTAGATCAGGAGTAGGTACATTTATATTGTAAATTTTTTAACTTACATTAGTATAGTTACAATTATGAATTTTGAATTCACTATATATGAAATGTGCATGCACACTTGTAAATATTATAAGCGTTAAATGTCTACATGTATGTCTAGGTTGATACTACAATGAGAATGGACATCGGGCAAATATTAGATGTTGTGGCTACTCGTGAGGCCTTTGATTTTTAGGTTGTTTAAAAAAAATTCTACACAAAATGTGCAAACTTGAATATATATATTTTAACCTAATTCAAGTATACATGCTTTAAATTTGATCTTGTAGAACTTTGTTAGTGCAACTTTCAGCCTTGATCCAGACATAGTTACACCTCCAAGAGGACATGCAGAGCAGGCTCCAGATATCATGGTAATTTAAAATTTTTATTATATTTAAAGTCAATTACAAATTATATATTCTAAATATAACTTTAATTTTAAATTTCAAATTGAATATATATATATATATATATATATATATATATATATAATATGAGCTAATACATGTTTTAAATTCTTTTTCTTTTATAGCATGAGACACATCTTGTAGTTGAGTATGTACAAACAGGTCCTAGAGAAGAGGGTGCACAACCTCAGAATACAGTACAATTAAAATATGATAAATTATAAATGAAATTGAATTAAATAATTTTTAATTATAGACTTACATCTAATTTCAAATTTCTTTGTCTTGTTTATGTAGATTGATTCAAAGAATTTAGAGGTTGGTTCAGGTGCACCAGAGCATCCAGACCTAGATATGATGGTAATTTAATTTTATGATGAATTATAAATTAAATTGTCATTAAATCATTTTTCATTGTCTTACATTTGATTTCATCTTTCTCTTGTACAAAGTGTTTCAGGTCATCTGTATAGTCCGTATGGCATGAAGAGGTCTCTTGATTATAGAGACAATACATGACCTAGAAACATGATTTTATGGGTTATATTTGTTTATTTCATAGACTACATTTTTGGTTTCTCATGTACTTTGTTGGAATTTATATTTCATGGCTCAAGTACTTAGTTGGACTTTAGTTCATGGGTTGTGCTCTGATGGACTTTATTTCATGTGCTTAATATATTGGTTTCATGCACTTAATATGTTGTAAATTATGGACTTTATTATTGTTTGAAATTTTAATTTACACATGTATATTTATGCATTTTATGTTCATAGTCAAGACATTAATATAGGACATTAATGTGAAATTAAAGTTGAAATTAATAGGACATTTTAATATTTGTACTTTACAAATTTAGTGATCTCATACATGATATACATGATATGTACATTCAATAATTAGCGATAATTAGTCAATGAACTTATTCAATTCACGTCAATCAATAATTAGTCAGTAAATCATAATTTACAAACAAAAGCAATATGTTTATATACTAGAAAGGACAAAATTTTAAGAAATAAACAATACCATACAAGATTAGAGAAAAAAAGCATTAATAAATTCTATAAATAATAGCATCCAACACTAATTTATAGGTTGTCTTAAGGGGATGTCTTAAGGGGTCCTAATATGACGTCTTAAGGGATCAAAGGAGAGTATAATTAAGTATAAATATTAACTGATATAAACAAGTATTATACTTTAGGGTGAGTCATCATAACAAATGATATAATTAAATATAATATTTAGGATATGTGCTAATACGACACGTCTTAAGGGGATGTCTTAAGGGGTCCTAATATGTCTTAAGGGGATCAAAGAAGAGTATAATTGAGTATAAATATTAAGTGATATAAATAGGTATTATAAGTTTTAGGGTGAGTCATCATAACAAATGATATAATTAAGTATAATATCTAGGATATGTGCTAATACATGTCTTAAGGGGATGTCTTAAGGGGTCCTAATACGACGTCTTAAGGGGATCAAAGTAGAGTATAATTGAGTATAAATATTAAGTGATATAAGCAAGTATTATAAGTTTTAGGGTGAGTCATCATAACAAATGATATAATTAAGTATAATATTTAGGATATGTGAATCTACCTCCACATCTTAAGGGGTCGTAATACGTCTTAAGGATATAATTGATTTAACAATAATTTACGCATGATATTTAGTGATTATACAATCAAATATAAAGTTTAAAAGTAGGAAAACATCCACATTTAACAAACAAAATATATATAATATTGATTTTGATACATAGAAGTACATAGAGTACATAATTGTGTATGTACATGTATTTGTAATTTGCAAAATGTTTAATTCTATATGTATGTACATATATGTCATCTCAAAACAATGTTTACAAAATTTGGATATGCCATCTCAAGAACATCTCAAACTCGTGCCTAGAATGTAGTAGGTCTTCACACCACCTGATATCAAAAAGGTACAACCAATATTAATGAAATCATCAAAACATACATATTTTAATTTATATAAAACTATCTATATGTACACAACTCAAGTACCCGCATTTAAAAGTATTACACACATGTGTGTAGGTTGAATCCAGGCATCCTCTCCTTTTTGTTTCAAAGTATGAGATCAATGCAATGATGGCTTAAGAATACAAAAAGGATAATAAATCAATTTTAACTATTAATGTACAAGCAATATCAATATGTAATCAAAACATGTATTTAATTATAATTTAACTAATAATTACTTGTTTTTACCAATTATTCCATGTTGTCTAGGTTGAATCTACATGGACTAGATCGTTTTTGTGATTATGGCTTAAGGATCTATAAAAGGACAATTTAAATCAATTTCAACTAATAGCACTTGACCAATATCAAAACATGTATTTAATCTATTTAAAAGGACAATATAAAAATAAAACTATTTTTACCTCTATTTACTTATTCCATTGTACCATTTGCATCCTCTCTTTTTTGCAATGCATCTATGATTGTCTCATGCTCTTCCATAGAAATTGTCCATAGCACTTTATTTGTAGGTCTTCCACGATACCGATCTAGTTTTATATTTGTTGCCACCACCAAATGTGAATAATGTATAATGTTTTTATGTGTTTCATAATCTTAGAATGCAGGTAGACCATTCTTCCTTGTTAGGTATTTTTGTAGCCAAGTGCCAACAACCACCATTGATCCTATTGGAAAACATGAAAAACATCATCAAATAAGTTCTCAAAATTTTCCTAAGGGGATCAAAGACTTGTTCTAAAAATTTGCTTAGGGGGATCAAAAACTTGTTATCAAAATTTGCTTAAGGGGATGTCTTAAGGGGATCACCGTACCTGTTGGATAATGATAGCCATCATCATCTTCTCAAGGTGTTATTAACTTATGTTTAGTCTCCACACAACGAGCCAACCAATATTATGTTTCCTCTTCATTCCCCTCAGGTGCAACAACAACATACACATGTCCTGTAAACAAAATTTGATTTAATAACTTGTGCATATCCATATAAATAATTTAGTATTACAAAATAATTTAATAAAGTGAAATAAAATGAAATAAATTGAATTAAATTACCTTCTTGTGCAAGATCTGAAACATGGTCATAGTCTTCAGATGCAAAAAACTTGATCATTTTCTTCAATAGTTCTTTCATATTGATCATGTGCATGTGTAGGTGTCAATGATCTTTGCTCCCATTATTCAACCCATTATGTATTTCACATGCTTCCCAATCTCCTAAGATACAAAACTGACAAAAAAATTCAAGCTCCCTTGTCCAAATAGTCCATGTGCTTGTTGTCGAACTCTTAAATGAATGCCATTTAGTAGATCCACTAATTTTCTCATAGTCAACTCTAGGTACAATGTTCTCTTCTTCAACCAACCAAAAGAATCGATGAATTGTAGAGTACTCACTCGAACCAGGTGTAGATAATCTTGTATTACACCAATCCATAATCCCACGTGCATCTTTAAATTTTACTGCATCCTCGAATTTTAATTTTTCTCTAGCAAGTGTAAGTGTGGAATAAGTAATGAGTAAAATAACTAAAAACACTTCTTAATAAGACATTATATCAAAGATTCAACAATATTTAAACTAATTTAAAGCAAGAATCTACTGAAAGCATCATATTGTTCTCTATCTCTAAAGATTTATTAAGTCATGGGGCTCTCAGATTTGGTAAGCATTGTGACTGTTAAAATGCCAATCTAGAGAATGAGATGATTATGATTATGATGCTAGAGTTGTATGATTCTATTTCTAAGTGCAATGATGAAATACTTCTTATGCAAATGACGTAAAATAGATAAATGAAACTACTATAAACTATGATGAATCTAAACGGAATACCATGATTATGATTCTATTGATTGATATTTCTAAATGATAATTGCTAAATGCTTGAATGCTTGATTGCTATTTCTGCAGAGTAAGATTGCACAAACTTGGGATCTTTTTGTTGTTTCAGAAGGCTGCATTTATAGATTTCTCGACAACATCCTGTGATGTGGCAACACAACAAAGGCTTGGATTTGATCTGGAGGATTGAATGGTGAGAGATGAAGAAGCTTGAGCTGATCATGGGGATTGTTCCTCCCCAAAAAAATATATTGCCAAAGGATTGGAAGAATAAGAGGAAAGAGATTGAAGAGGATTGCCTGTAAGTTTGTCTCCAATTTGTCTCCATAGCTTTCCCGTGAATTCCAGTTGAATTAAATTAGATGTTTTATATCTAATTTTATTGGTGAGTGAATAGAGGAAAATTTGCCTTTATTTGAATATTTTGATTTATTCAAATTTAACAAAAAGAATACATTTAATTAAATGAAACAAATATTTGACATTTGCTTATTGAATAAAAAGGGATATGATAATTAAATAAAACTTTATGATATTTTATTTAATTAAGAGGAAACATGATTAAGATAATTAAATAATACAAAACTATTGAAGTTGCTTATTTAATTAACATAGAATAATTTAAAATTGAAGAATTTAGAAAAATGAACTATATAAATAAATATTTCTATTTATTTAATAGTTAGATGAATTTAAGGTTAATTAATCGAATAAATCATATTTAATTAACTAGATTATCTAGACCATTTTTAGGTGTATACATTTTTCCCCTCTTTGAAGTGATGTGTTTACGCATTGCTTCAAAGAAAATTTTGTTGCTGCTGCTAGTATTGACAAAAAAAAATTTAGAATGCCCCTGACGTGGATTTTCAAGTGATGATGAATATATGCCCCCTCGGGAGATAAATTGATGAATTTTTTATTTTTATGGCTTTTTTGAATTTGTGAATTTTTTTATGATTTTTTGATGATTTGATGTTGAAATAATTTATCTCCCGACAAATAGTTTGAAAGATGCCCCTATGTTGAGTTTTGAATTAATCCTCCAGTAAATAAATTAAATTAATTCCATAAAAATCCCACCTTAATTAACCTATAAAAGGTCAAAGGGGTGATTTTAAAACTCATTTGTGCAATTTGAGTTTGAAAAATTATGAGAGAACAATTTTAGCAATTTGGAGCAAGTTGCCAATCCCCTACCATACTCACCGGTTTGAGTGCGTGCAATGACACCTCCGGTACGTACCTGTTAACCTCCTTGTTATTCTACATTTTTTTTGTTTTTCGTGCATATTTTGAATTTTGAAATTTTTGTGTCTTTTAGCGCTTTTAAGGTTCGATGTAGCGCTCAGGATGTCTATTTTAGCGCTTTTAATGAAGTAGCGTGTAGGTAGGTTAAATTAGCGCTTTCAAAGTTTTAGCACCTAGGATAATTGTTTTAGCGCTTTTAATTTCTATTTTAGTGGTTTGATTAGTTTAGCGCCTTGACCATATAGATTAGTGCTTTGACCTAGTAGAATAGCACATCCGCTAAAATGGCGCTTTGATGTCCTGAAATAGCGCTTTTGATAAATTAGCACTTTGAGCGCCTGTTTTAGCGCTTCGAGGTGTTTTAATGACGTTTATGATATTGTGGCTCCTAGAAACATTGTTTTAGCACATCCAAGTCAAAATGATGTAGTTTGTCAAATTTATCCTTGATTTTGTTGATTTTGATCGTGTCAATCATTGGTTTGATATGATTGATGATCATAATCAAGTAGATGATGTTCAACCTCATGATAGGTGAGGTCTGATGTTTGATTGATGATAATTATCCTCATCATGGTAGGCGAGAAATACTTATATTTTGTTTGAGATACCTCATGATAAGCGAGGTTGATTTGATTAATTGACCTCATGATAGGCGAGGTTCAATGATGTTTGATGATTGACCTCATGATAGGTGAGGTTAAATGATGTTCACTCATGAGATTTGATCAAAAGTCTCACCAAGAGCTGATTAGATTTGATAGGATAATTGATGTTTGATAATTTGACAAAAAGTACTGACTTTGAATATTTTTTGATGTAGGAGGCTTTGACAAACCTCTAGATTAGAGAGCATTTTCCTCAGACTTTTGATTTGATACCACAACTAGCACAGGCTGAGACAATAGTTATTACACGTTGTGGTATGTCCTCTTTATTAGATATGCCCTAGATTAGGATTAATTAGGGTTTCTTGACAGCCCTAGCAGAGAGGTGGCATAGTGAGCATAATAATTTCCACCTACCTACTGGCGAGATGACAGTCACCCCAAGGATGTCTGGAATATTTTGAGGATACTCATTGTTGGAAAAATTGTAGTGTATGATTCATTAGAGCAGGGTGGGACCGATGCCCTCCACAAAGTATTTTAGGATGATCATATTTCTAGATATTGGATTCTGTGGCGTGAGATGGTGGATGCTTATGCCACTTTTCCTACAGTTCTGGTTGGTTTCATTAGAGGGTTCCTTTGTCCTGATCGCAGGTCAAAGGGAATTTTTGTTGGTTGGGGCCGTGTGTTGGAGAGCATGATTTTTCATGGGGTGAGATATGCTTGGGGCATGTGTATGCTTTCCCATCTGTATCATGATTTTCATTTGATCATTTACTTTGGAGGTCATAGTTTGTCCTCATGAGTCACTCTACTTCAAGTGTGGGCATGGGAGCATATTGTTGTCATGCGTCCGGTGGCAGTTAGATAGAGACCCGCTATGTGGCCATATGTGCATAGATATACAGGTTGTCTTACTCAACATAGACTAGGTAAGTTGGATCACTGGAGGAGAGTATTGGATATAGAGGTTGTGACATGGCGGCCTTAGATTGCGAGTAGTGGGATGATGATGATGTACAATTTCTTTTTCTTTGCTAGTTGATTATTCTGATCAGGCAGACACATTGGGTGTTGGAGAAATTTGTGCTCAGATGAGTGCTTAGACAGTATGGCATTGTTCAAGGCATGCCCCAGGGTGTTGCCCATTATGCTCGTTGATAGGTAGATTCTATAGATTGGGGGCCTGACCTTTCATATGATGTCGTTGTTCAGGAGTTCTAGGCTCTACTGCCTTTAGTTTGAGAGATCTGACTTGATATTGTTGAGCCACTTGTTTCAACTGATTATACAGAGTATCTGTTTCTTCATCCATTTCCACATATTACCATTCCTGATGAGCCAACACCACTACTTGCCGAGGAGGAGGTTGTCATTGCACATGGTTGCTGATAGAGGATAGAGGAGGTTGGTGATGAGGGGGACAATAGTGTCGATGATGATAGAAATGATGATGATGAGCGGTATGGAGGTGGACGACCAGGTGTAGCCAGTGGGTCAGGTGCAGCCATAGATGTACAGGAGTATACGGTGTCTTGTAAGAGACAAGCAAATGGTAGATCCTATAGAGTAGCCTGTGTGGATCATGGTACTTTCTCATCAGCAGCAGACACAGATTGCAAGCCTACAGGTGTAGGTTCAAACTTACAGGGTCAGTTGGTTCAGGCTCAAGGTCTATTGACACAAACACAGGCTTAGATGCAGACCCAGGTCCAATCACATGGACAGGCTCTAGCCCAGGTATAGGCTCAGTCAGTTGTGGCTCAGACACAGATTACATCATTGACAGTCGAGAGAGATGCCGCTAGATAGACTGCAGAGGGGGATTAGGCTCAGATTACATCATTGATAGTCGAGAGGGATGCGGCTAGATTTACTCTAGAGGGGGCTTAGGTTGCAGCTGAGAGATTGCAGAGATTGGAAGATGGTACCACTGTAGCAGATTATATGTGAGAGGTTGTCCGTGTTGGTTTGGAGGTAGAGTACTACAGAGGTAAATTCTATGATGTCATTCCTTCATAGCAGAGAGTGAGCTATGCGCAGTCCCGATCTAGCAGGTCCCATTCGAGGACTATGGGTAGAGGTGTGACACAGCCTCTCCCGAGAGATCTGAGAGATCCTCGTACATCTGGTGGTGGAGGGACTGGTCCTGATATGCTTGCACTGTCTGGAGCCAACAACATAGTTTCATGATTGTACCTTCTGTTGTATTTTGAGATGTGATGTATACTCTAATTACAACCATTTTTGATGATATATCTCTTTTCATTTCAGACATCATTTTATACTTGACATTATTATTTTGAGGTCTATATGATATGCAGTGGGTTTTATTGATCTATTATGTGTTCTATATGATTCTATGATGGATGCATTTATTTCCTATGTTTTATATGCCATGTGATGATCCTTATATTATGATAGTATGGATGCAATTTATAATCATGATGATATGCTATGATTTATGATGTTGTATCTATGATGTGTATAATGATGATGTATGGATGCATAATGTGTGGATGCATGATGTATGCAGTTATTTATATGGATGAAATAGATGTATGATGATGTGCAATTCTAAATTATATGATAATGTACCTATATGATGTTTTAACGATATATGACTTATGATGTGAATGGGATATGGTAATGTAACTACATACATGATTTCAGATGTGTTGTTTCAATGCTGTATGAATAATGATGTAAATGAGATATGATGCACTTTTTATTTTTGTGATATATTTTAAATTCAAATACATGATGTAATGAATATAATGGTATGTTGATTGTATGATATAATGAATTGATGTATGATATGGAAATGCAATCACATGATATTATGGATGTTTTTTATAGTTTTTCTCATGCAATTTTATGATGTGTGATATGAAAAATATGATATGTTCAATGTAAATTATTTAATTTAAATGTATGAATGATGAAATGATAAATTGAATTCTTTCTAATATATGCAGTGAAAATGACTATACAACTATATGATAATGATGATGTTTTTGTTAATGTCAAATATACTCAATCCATTATGAGAAAAGCTATCATTGTTTTTGAATCCTTTTACCAAATTTTGTAACAAACACTCTGCAGATGTAAAACTATCATGAATGCAATCTATTTTATCATGCAAATCTACATGCAAACATTGGCATCCTAATAGTCCATTTATTGTGCTTTGTATCATCATAGAGCTTTAAAAATGTTGAAAGTGAGTACAAGGATCAATGGTATAATTTAGACCATGATGACCTCAATACTACTTCCATGATTTTTGATATTGCAAGTGAACACAAGAATCTAGGTATAATTAAATCGAGATGACCTGAGCATTTCTTGCATAAACAGACGAGAATCAATCACTTTCCTAAGTGAATTTTGAATGTCATCAATGATACTTTGTAGAGCACGTCTTGTGACAATTCACATAATAATAATGATCAACTCACAAACAATAGAAAAAGAAAATACCATTCTCCTTCCTAGCTTCTCTAGTTCAATACATCATCAAGGTTCTCCAAAGAAATGATAACAAAGATCAAAGTACAATTATTCAACCTTTTCCTAAAGTATTTCAACCATTATTCAAATTAGATCAGATTAGATCATCCATTTTGATTTGATTTTGATTTTGATTTTCTAATGTTTTTGTGATTTTATGAGATTTTGACCAAAATCCTAACCTAAAGACCTATCCTAGAGGCCTCGGGGGCTGATCAAAGATTAGCCTTGCCTACTTATACACGTAGAGACCATGTAGTTTGACTAGACGACTCTATTTTTGACTTTTTCACCTGTTTTTGGATTTTGATGTGATATGGATGTTTGATGTGTTTCCGATAGTATTGTTTTTGGCATTTTTCTTACTACTGTTTGTCTTGTGGTTAAGCTCAAATTTTATTGGCCCCAGTGAGGTCAGAATTTTCCCCCAAGCTTAGGGTGGGACATGACCACATTGCAATGATACGATAATAGACGAAAAAATGATAGTGAAAGTGAATGACCATGACATGCCTCTAATAGATGGAAAATATGGTTTAAATCACAAATAGCACCTGTTTCAGGTTTTCACTACATGTTTTTATTGCACTTTTTCAGTCTTTATGATTTTTTTGTATTTTTTTTGTATTTTTCCCATCACCGAGATGCCTATTTGCTAGGTTTTCATCAAGGTAACCATTGAATAGTGCACTAGGTGATTCAGGTGTAGAACTTGAGATGGATACTATTGATAGGTTCATCAAACAAATCCCCTTCAGGTGTAGACAGTTGATAGGCCCCAAATCCATAAACTGATATGATGACAAAGGGACCTAGCCAGTTAGGTTCAAACTTCCCTTTCTTTTCTCTATCATGTTGATTGTAGCTTTTGGACATCCTCTGTTGATATGTCATCAAATGGTTCATAGCTTTTTGACAATGTTCATCCAATAGTTCCAAATCTTGTAGTCTAAAGACCTTATAATCCTCATCTAGAATGATACCTTTTAGTGATACACAGAGTGATGGAATCTCAACCTCAATGGGTAGTATATCTTTTGATCCATATACCAATGCATATGGTGTAGCTCTTGTGGGTGTTATAATGCTAGTTCGATATGCCCATAATACAGGATTTAGTTGAACTTGCCAATCATGTCCAACATCGTTAATCATTTTCTTTAGAATTTTTAGAATTGTTTTGTTTGAGGCCTCTGCTTGGCCATTTCCTTGAGGGTAGTACGGTGTTGAGAAACGATGTTGGATATGAAATATTTCACATAATTCCTGGACATCTTGGTTCTTAAATGGTCTACCATTGTCTGTTACAATGGATTGGGGAATTCCATATCTACAAATGAGGTAGTTCAGTATGAAAGATGAGATTTGGTTTCCAGTGATTATTGTTAAAGGAACCACTTCTATCCATTTTGTAAAGTACTCCATTACTATGATTATAAATTTGTGCCCATTGGATGAAGACGAATTTATCTTTCCTACCAAGTCCAATCCCCACTGAAAAAAGGGCCTTGTTGATGTAAACGGATGTAATTCTTGCGCTGGTGCATGAATTAACTTACCATGAATCTGACATTTTTGGCATTTCTTAACAAATTTATAAGACTCCTTCTCCATATCCGGCCAGTAATACCCCAAATGGAGGAGTTTCTTTGCTAGGGTTGGTTCGCTTGAATGAGTTCCACAAATACCTTCATGAACCTCACGTAAAGTTATCTCAGACTCATTTTGTTCTAGACACTAAAGAAGAGTACCATCTAGACCTCGATGGTAAAGTATGTCAGCAATTAATGTATGTCGTGCGGTTTGGTGGATGATGTTGCATTTTTGGTTTGTGGAAAGATCAGGAGGAAGGATATTATCTTTCAGGTAAGCATAAGTCTTTCCATAAATGGAGGATTCAATGTCAACTAGTTGGCATATGGTTTGAGAATCAGGATCATCATAAGCTGGTTTAGACACTTGTTCTACCATAAACTCATAATGACCTTGCTTTTCTAGCAACTATAAAAGAGAAGCAATTATCGCCATAACATCCACAAATTTGTTTTATTCCCTTGGAATTTGTTCAAAATTGATTTCCAAAAAGTACTTTTTGAAATCATCTATCATCTTATATGGCGTTATTTTTTCATCATTTGTCTGATGTTCGTCATTTACTTGATAAATGACTAGTTGTGAATCACCATATACTTGCAGTTCTATGATATTCCATTCAACCGCCACTTTGATACCAATAATCAAAGCCTCATACTCTGCTACATTATTTTTGCAAGAAAACATGAGTCTATAGGACCTTGGGATTGTATGTCCTTGAGGTGTGACAAACATAATGTCTGCACCAGACCCACGTTGTGTGTATGACCCATCAAAATAAAGCCTCCATGGTTGTGTTGTCACAGTAAGTATGTCTGTCTGCATGAGGGAATCAATGTTCATTGGACGATCATTGGATAATGGAGCTTTAGTTAATTGATCGACAATTACTTGACCTTTGATGGTTCTCCTATCCACATAATGGATATCAAATTCACTCAAGATCATGACCCATTTGGCTAGTCTTCATGTTAGAGCAGCCTTGCTAAGTAAGTACTTTAACAGATCAATCTTTGCAATGAGCTTAACCATGTGGGTCAACATGTAATGCCTCAACTGTTGGGTAGAAAATACCATCGCCAAACATGATTTCTCGATGAATGTGTAATTTATTTCATAACCATTCAAAGTCCTGTTGATATAGTATATAGCTTGTTCCCTTCGTGATCTTCTTGTGCTAATAGAGCTCCTAAAGAAATGTCGGTTGTTGCAATGTATAATAATAATGTTTTCTCTTCAGTAGGTGGCATTAATATGGGAGGTGACATCAAATATTGCTTTATTTTATTGAAAGTAGTTTCACATCCTTCATCCCATTTGAAAGAGACATTCTTATGTAGAAAATGATTGAATGGATGACTTTTATCTGCTAATTGAGAGATAAACCTCCTGATTGATTGTAGCCTACCTTGTAGAGATCTTAATTGACTGATATTCTTTGGTGGCAACATTTCCATTATTGCTTTCACCTTAGCTGGATCCACTTTGATACATTTTTTTGAAACTATGTATTTGAGGAGCTTTGTCGATGTAACCCCAAACACACACTTCTTTGGATTCAATCTGACATTGAATTTCTCTAATCTTGTAAAGATTTTTCCCAGAATCTCCAGATGTTCTTCTCTGGTGTATGATTTTGCTAATATATCATCCACATAATCTTCCATAAAAGTATGCATCATGTCATGGAAAATAATGGTCATTGCACATTGATATGTTGCACCTTCATTTTTCAACCCAAAGGGCATGACGTTCCAACAGAATGTGCCCCATGGACATGTGAATGTTGTATTCTCTTGATCTTCAGGTGCTATCTTGATTTGGTTATACCCTGAGAAGCCATCCATAAGTGACAACATGGCATGTCCTATTGTTAATTCCACAATAATGTCAATGTTTGGTATTTAAGGAAAATCATCCTTTGGACATGCCTTATTTAGATCTCTAAAATCTGTGCATATTCTGATACTAATATTTGGTTCAGATACAGGTACAATATTTGAAATCCACTCAACATAATCGATGGACCTAATGAATTGATAGGGAGGGGTTGGAAGAATCACTCACTGATTCCTGCTCTAGGTCTTGCTTGCAAGACCTCCTTGGTGTTTTGCTTCACCACCTTAACCTATAGGACCCTTCTCATGTTTGGGTACCCCTGGTTCTCCTGGAAAACCCCACTACCATCACAATTCAACCTACCAAGTCAAATCTTGGTGCAATCTTGCAACTCTCACCTTAGCCCTTAATTCACCGTAAAGGCCACCATACCTCCTAATCTTGAATTTTGTTTTGCAGGGGTGTGGAGGTGTTTCTATTCATTAAAATCCATCCAATATTTGTTCTTGAGGGTCCTCTTAACTCCATTTGTAGGTCACTTTCACCAAACCCTCTTTTAAGCCTAAAAAGGCGACTAGCCTAAGAGCCCCAATTAGGTCTCCTTCTCCAAGAAAACTGGTTATTGCTCAAAAATTTCCAATGAACACCTCATTCTTTCTTTGAGGTTCTTGGTTCAAATGATCACCTCTCAAATATTTTTGAGGTCTTGGGTCTTTATCTGTCGTACAAAGCCCCAACTTGAAAATGGGCATAAACTAGGGTTTTAAGCCATTTTCTAGTTGCTTTCAAACTGTCAAGTCTTTCATTGACCAAATGAGTTAGTGGAGTTTCCTCCTGATTACCAGACCTTGGCAAGACTTTCCTCTACCTTCTCCAAAAGGAAATTTCCTAAGAACTTGTCACCCCTGCAAGTTATGTGCTCCACACTTCTTGTCTTCCCTAGCTGGACTCTCCCTGGCTCGCCTAGGGTAAGACTTTTCCAATAGCTCCTGTGCTCACACAAAACCTAAATCCCACCATATTTACACACATGGAGTCTAGTCACTATTCCCAAAGGGCCGTACAATTTTTACAGTGGGAAAGTGAACTAAATCTCCATTTGCTCAAAACTGTCTGGTTTAGACCAACAATAGGGTGGAATCAAATTTATTTACAAACAGTGCTTGAAAATGAATAAAGAAAATATCTAATGACACACAAAGATTGAAGAGACACCAATCTACATCCTACATAGATCTTAATGCCATGATCAATCCATTAAAGCAATACTACAATACAAAAATTAGAAAATTCTCACAAAACACAGTTAGCTCTTCTTGAATTCAAAACTTCAATAATTTCCAATGCTTCTAACCTTGCTCTCAGGTCGAGGCACACCCTATATAGTTCAACACAAAGTAGTTATCATCCCCTTGGTCAGACATGTTAGTTTCAAAGTGGCAAAGTTGCAAAATGCACCATTTTGCAACTTTTTCCAATTTCTAGTAAACTAAGGAAAATGAGTTTCATAACTCATCCACCCTTTCCACTCCTTAACCTACTGATCACTACTGAGAAAAACATACTTTTTAAACCTATAACTCTATCTAAATGGTCAACATGACCTTCATGGTAACACATCAAAACAAGAAATCATCCTAGACTTCCTAGTTGCCTGGTGTTTCCTAGGTGCTCCTGCACCATTCTCCCCCTTTCTACACAAACACTAAGGAAAGTGAGGAGAGATCAGTGACAAATCAATACCTTGCTTCTTAAAGTTAGCTTCATCTATCCAAGTAGCCTCAGACTCTGGCTTGTCCTTCCACTTGATGAGGTGCTCCATGTACACTTTATGCCTTGTAGATTTCTTCACCCTTGACTCCAAGATCCTTTCTACTTGAAGCTTGTCTTGAGTAGGTAAGGCTATGTTTCTTACATCCTTGAAGATATCCCTACTGTTTTGATCCATGTCATTGACTGTTCCCTTATATCTGATCAGATCAGCTACATTGAACACTGGAGAGATGCCTAAATCTGCAGGTAATTCCACCTTGTAGGCATTCTTTCCATATTTGGCTAATACCTTGCATGGTCCCACTCTTTTCATCTGCAACTTGGTTGATATCCCCTTCTGCAACCTAGACTTTTTGAGGTGGAACATAACATAGTCTCCTACTACAAATTGTAGATCCTTTCTAGATAAATCCACCTTCTCTTTCAACTTTTGAGTAGCCTCGGTGACTGTCTTCTTCACCTGCTCCTGAATCTCCTTCATGGTTTGAGAGAAATCCTCTACATGTTCACTCCTATGCTCCATAGCTCCTAGGTCTCTAAACTCACACACACCTCTTGGGTGCATCCCATATACTATTTCAAAAGGACTCTTCCCTGTAGTCTCGTTCACATTGTCATTGTATGCATACTCAGCCTGTGATATGGCCAAGTCCCATGTCTGTCCATACTCTTTGGTTAGGCATCTTAGAAGGTTACCTAACACCCTATTAACCACCTTTGTTTTCTCATCAGTCTGAGGATGGTAAGATGATCCAAAAGACAGGTTGGTACCTAATCTGCTCCATAGAGTCTTCCAAAAATGACTCGTGAACTTCACATCCCTGTCCGATACAATGCTCAAAGGCAATCCATGGATCCTTACAATTTCCTTGAAGAAAAGATGAGAAATATAGCTAGCATCATGTGTGGTCTTACAAGGGATAAAGTGACTCATCTTGTTGAATCTATCTACCACCACATAGACACTATTAAACCCTATCTTAGTCTTAGGGAGTCCTACAACAAAATCCATGCTAACACACTCCCATGGTTTGTTGGGAATGGGTAGAGGTTGATAGAAACCTGCATTACTAGCTCCCCCTTTGGCCTTCATACAAACTACACACTACTCCACATACCTCCTGATATCCCTTGGAAACTTGGGCCAAGAGTAGAACCTTTGCACTAGTTCCATTGTCTTATTGATGCCAAAATGACCACTAAGACTACCATTGTGCTTTTCTTGGATAAGATTCTCTCTCATTGAATCTTTTGGAACACATAATTGATTTCCCTTGAATAACAATCCAATTTGCAATGTATAATCTGAGAACTGACTAAGAAAATGATTCTCAAAGTTAGAACATACCTTGTATGCCTCCGAGAAGTCTTCATCTTCACCATAGAGATCCTTGAAGCTAACTATTCCAATACTCTTTAGCTGTATCTCTTGTACTGTCAGCAGCCTTCGACTTAGCGCATCTGCCACCTTGTTCAACTGTCCCTTCTTGTGCTTGATGGTGAAAGTAAAAGATTGAAGATACTCCATCTATTTTAAATTCCTATTACTCAACTTCTCTTGAGTGTTGATATAGCGAAGTGCCTGATTGTCAGTAAACACTACAAACTCTTTAGGTAGGAGATAATGCCTCCACTTCCTAAGTGACTGAACTAAAACATATAGTTCTAGGTCATAGGTAGAATACTTTGTCTTAGGTTCATTGAGCTTTTCACTAAAGAATGCTATAGGTATGCCTTCTTGGCTTAGCACTCCTCCTACTGCAACTCCACTGGCATCACATTCCAAAGTAAACAACTTGTCAAAACTAGGTAACAAAAGTATAGGTTGAGTTGCCACTTCTTATTTCAGTTTCTCAAAACCTTTCTTAGCTTCTTGAGTCCACTTAAACTTATTCTTTAAACCACCTTTGATTGTATCTAGGACTGGTGCACATATGCCACTAAAGTTCCTTATGAATTTTCTATAAAATTGAGCCAATCCATGAAAACTTCTCACCTCTGTCCCTGTGGTTGGTGTAGGCCAATTTAGGATAGCTTCCACCTTACTTGGATCCATATTCAATGATCCTTGGGATACTACAAACCCCAAATACACAAGCTCCTATTTGAAGAACTCACATTTCTCTAGGTTGATGGCTAACTCCTCTTCTTGCAACCTTTTGAGAACCAACTCCACATGCTTTAGATGTTCTTCTGCTATCTTGCTAAAAATGAGTATATCATCAAGGTATACCACCACAAACAACCCAGTGAAATCCTTTAGCACTTCATTCATGAGCCTCATGAATGTGCTAGGGGCATTAGAGAGGCCAAATGGCATAACTCTCCACTCATACAACCCATCATTAGTCTTAAAAGTTGTCTTTCGCTCATCTCCATCCTTGATTCTGATCTGGAGGTATCCACTTTTGAGATCCAACTTGGTAAAATACTGAGCTCTTCCAAGACAATCCATCAAGTCCTCAATCCTAGGAATAGGAAACCTATACCTGATTATGATTCTATTTATAGCTCTAGAATCAGTGCATAATCTCCACTTGCCTCCTTTTTTGGTTGCTAAGACCACTGGTACTGCACATGGGCTAATGCTCTCCCTAATCAATCCTTGATCTAACAACTCCTGCACTTGTCTAGCTACCTCTAGGTTCTGATCTGGTGTAAGCTTGTAAGCTACTTTGTTTGGCAATGAAGCCCCTGGTATGAATTCAATCTGATGGCTAATGGCTCTCTTTGGAGGTAAGGTTGCTCGTGTTCCATCACTCACTATGTCTTTGAACTGTTCTAACAACTTTTGGACTACTCCGGGTATGACTATTTTCTTTGCTTTATCTTCTTCCTTGGGTTGCACCATAACCACATATCTTTCACCTCCTTGATGTAGGTTGTTAATGAACTCTTTTCCACTGCTTAATAAGACACTAGGGGTCTTTGACTGTCATTCTTCTTCATCTGACAATGACTGCAACTTGAATGTCCTTCCATCCTTTTTGAATGAGATAGTATTTTCCTTGCCATCATAGATGGCACCTCTGTCATACTACCATGCTCTGCCTAATAGAATATGGCATGCATCCATGGGTAACACATCACAAATCAACTTATCCTTGTACCCTCCAATGGAGAACTCCACCTTGTCTACTCATTGACAAGAACACTCTGTCCTTTGTTCAACCATGTCACCTTGTAGGGATTAGTGTGGGGTATTTTCTCTAATTTCAACTTCCTTACTACCTCCTCACAAATGATGTTATCAGTTGAACCTGAATCCACAATAACCTTACACACCTTTCCAAGTATTTTGCATCTTGCCCTGAATAAGGCTCTCCTTTGCTTTGGTTTTTCTTTGACTGGTTGTCTGCTTAGAACCCTGTTAAACATCAAGTTCTCTCCCTTTTTTGACTCAATGTGACTAACCTCTAGTGACTTGACACTCATAGTGTCTTCTTGAGCATATGCTACTCTCTTTTCTATGTTTGAAGAAGATGATTTCTCCAGGAACCTATAAGTTGGATGACCTACTTGACCACAGTTCTAACACTTCATACTAGCAAAGTATGAGTTACTTCCGCCTGCTCCTCTTCCTCTATTTGAACCTCCTTGAGGTCCTCTACCTCTTCCATAGCCTCCTCTAGAAGTTGTCTCACTTCCATGCTCTGTGAGTTTAGACTCTCCCTGATTTCTTTGTTCAGTCCCTCTACCTTGATATCCACCTCTATGTCCTCTTTGATCTCTGCCTTTACCTCTGCTCTTAGAAGCTTGATCTTGTTTCCTCTTGCTTCTTTCCTAAATCTTTATAGCTAATTGGTAACATTGGTGTACTATCTTAGGACTTAGAAGAGTCATCTCCTCTTGGATGTTCCACTTCAAGCCATTAAGATACCTAGCCACCTTGAGACTTTCATCTTCTGAAACATTAGACCTCATACAAATTTTTTGGAACTCCTCAGCGTAAGTGTTCACATCTCTCTTTGCCTCAAGCTCTGTCTCTTCTTATGCAACTGTATTTCATAATCATTTGGCATGTATGCTTCTCTCACTTTTGTAACCATTCCCTTCCAAGTAGAGATAGGCTGCTTGCCTTCCTTTTCCCTCTCTGTCTAAATGAACTTCCACCATGTCAAGGTAGAACCTCTTAATCTTGACTTTTCCACCTTTACCTTTTGTGCTTCAGTGACTCCATCACATTCAAAATGGTTTTCCATTCCCTCTACCCAATCCATGACTAGATCAGCTTCCATTTTCCCACTAAACAGTGGTATGCCTTCAATTGCTTTTCCACTCAAAGCCTTCAATGCCTTCAAGAAAGGCTCTTCTTTCAAAACAGGGTCAGGTTTAGGGAAAGTGTCTTCCTTTGCAACCTCTTCTTTCTTTGGTACCCTTCCTTCGAACTGCACATCATTCAATGCTTGCTCAAGTTGGTCTATTCTTTCCCTCAATAGCCTATTGTCTTACTCCTGTCCTTCGACCATCTTGGCCAATTATGCATTTGTCACCATGATGGTAGAATCACTAGACTCAACCTCTGACATATATTATTCTATCCCAAATCTTTTTCTTGCTCTGATACCAATCTGATAGGGAGGGGTTGGAAGAATCACTCATTGATTCCTGCTCTAGGTCTTGCTTGCAAGACCTCCTTGGTGTTTTGCTTCACCACCTTAACCTATAGGACCCTTCTCATGTTTGGGTACCCCTGGTTCTCCTGGCCAACCCCACTACCATCACAATTCAACCTACCAAGTCAAATCTTGGTGCAATCTTGCAACTCTCACCTTAGCCCTTAATTCACCCTAAAGGCTACCATACCTCCTAATCTTGAATTTTGTTTTGTAGGAGTGTGGAGGTGTTTCTATTCATTAAAATCCATCCAATATTTTTTCTTGAGGGTCCTCTTCACTCCATTTGGAGGTTGCTTTCACCAAACCCTCTTTTAAGCCTAAAAAGGCTACTAGCCTAAGAGCCCTAATTAGGTCTCCTCCAAGAAAACTAGTTATTGCTCAAAAATTTCCAATGAACACCTCATTCTTTCTTTGAGGTTCTTGGTTCAAATGATCACCTCTCAAATATTTTTGAGGTCTTGGGTCTTTATCTGTCGTACAAAGCCCCAACTTGAAAATGGGCATAAACGAGGGTTTTAAGCCATTTTCTAGTTGCTTTCAAACTGTCAAGTCTTTCATCGACCAAATGAGTTAGTGGAGTTTCCTCCTGATTACCAGACCTTGGCAAGACTTTCCTCTGCCTTCTCCAAAAGGAAATTTACTAAGAACTTGTCACCCTTGCAAGTTATGTGCTCCACACTTCTTGTCTTCCCTAGCCAGACTCTCCCTGGCTCGCCTAGGGTAAGACTTTTCCAACAACTCCTGTGCTCACACAAACCCTAAATCCTACCATATTTACACACATGGAGTCTAGTCACTATTCCCAAAGGGCCGTACAATTTGTACAGTGGGAAAGTGAACTAAATCTCCATTTGCTAAAAAATGTCTGGTTCAGACCAGCAACAGGGTGAAATCAAATTTATTTACAAACAGTGCTTGAAAATGAATAAAGCAACTATCTAATGACACACAAAGCTTGAAGAGACACCACTCTACATCCTACATAGATCTTAATGCCATGATCAATCCATTAAAGCAATACTACAATACAAAAATCATAAAAATCTCACAAAACACAGTTAGCTCTTCTTGAATTCAAAACTTCAATAATTTCCAATGCTTCCAACCTTGCTCTCAGGTCGAGGCACACCCTATATAGTTCAACAAAAAGTAGTTATACTCCCCTTGGTCAGACATGTTAGTTCCAAAGTGGCAAAGTTGCAAAATGCACCATTTTGCAACTTTTTCCAATTTCTAGTAAACTAAGAAAAATGAGTTTCATAACTCATCCACCCTTTCCACTCCTTAACCTACTGATCTCTACTGAGCAAAAAATACTTTTTAAACCTCTAACTCTATCTAAATGGTCAACATTACTTTCATGGTAACACATCAAAACAAAAACTCATCCTAGACTTCCTAGTTGCCTGGTGTTTCCTAGGTGCTCTTGCACCATGAATCTTGCATCTAACAACTTTTTCAGCTCAACTTTTTCCATCAATGCGATGTGGGGATGCATTTACCTTAAGTTTTGCTTGAAAGGTGTTATTCTGAATGGTAGAGATAGATGATGCATCAAAAGATCTGGATCTAAACCTGGTATATCAAAGTAAGACCAAGCAAAGTTGATATGCCTCTCTTCAAAGAATTTTGTGAATTCAAGCCTCTCTTGTTCTATCATAGACGCTGCCAGATGTAGAATTTTGTCTTTTCTGCTGTGCCAATATTGATTGACTTTGTAGGTTCCATCATCACTGATGATCTTTCATGAAAATGTTATGGAAGGGTGTCAAATCTTCCATCCTTTAGTGCCTTAGAGAGGTTTTCACCGTTAGATGTGTTCTTTGATTTTACTTTTTCGAGATCTAATGCTGCCATAGAATTGTTTTCACCATTAGATCCATTATTCCTGTGTTCAATTTTGCAACTGGAAGATTTGGAACCCTCCTGATTTGAAGTATCATTATGAGCTTTATGAATAGAACTCGTGTCAGGTGTGTCACTACAAAGAAAATTTATGACGACTTCATCATTCATAAAAACTGGTATATCAATAGGTTCAGTTGGTTCCCAATCAATAATTTTAGGATGTATTAAGGGTAAAAATTCCTCAAATTGGGTAAAATCGACGACAGTGAGGGTTCCAATAGCCATGTTTTCAAAGTTTTTAGTGGTGATGTTAAGGTCTATGATATTACTATCCTCCAATTCATCTATTTCACTCGATATTTTTCCATCCTCACTTGAGTCATCGATATTTTGTGTTCCAAATACAAGGGTTCTAGTCCTTGAACTTTGTCCCTCCTCACGTATGGGTGCATACTCTTTTATAACATCAACCTGCATGTCCTTGTATGATATTTTTGATAAATAATCCCACTCATACTAATTATAAATTGTCTCAGAGCTATCTCTCATTTGAAGGATCCTTTCAACAACTTTATGAGTGGTTTCTTCTTTTGTTTCTCTTGTATAACCCAGTCTTGTTTTGTCCTTTGGCTGAAGTGTGAGAGGTTGGATGGTTTCCACAATGCCTTCTTTTCTTTTACCAATAGGTCCTTGTCCTTCATACCCCATTTTTTCTAAGATATATTTTCCTTTTCCATACTGATCTATTTTTATGCTGATATTTGTTGATGTTGATGCTTCTTCGTCTTTGTAGAGCCAATTGAGAATGACCTTATCTTCTAATTCATCTTCTGGAGTAATTGATTTTAAAAACCTTTCATCCAGAACTATGGTAGGTTGTGATGATTGTTGTGTTTTTGTTGAGGGTTGTCCATATGATTTTGGAGATGGTAGCAATTGTGAAAGACATAAATATTTTTCAATGGAATATTCTCCCAAGCCCTTATCTATTAACTAGATCTTTTTTTTGAATTGTTGTGATATAATATTTAGTGGAACTTCATTGCTTGATGAAGTGGGGTCAACAACAGTTGTTTCCTTTGACTGGTCCTTTTTCTCAACCCATTGGGATATAAAATTTAGTTGCTTTTCACCACTAGATGAAGTAGAAGTGTTTGCTTCTTTGTTATGGGGCACCAAAGTATCTTGAGTTTCTTTAAGCATGTTACAGGTTTGGGGATTATTGTAGTCAGTTGAAATAGTGACTTCTTGTCCATTGACATGAAATTTTAAACACTGATGATAGGTTGAAGGTACTTCCTGCATTTTGTGGATCCATGGATGTCCCAAGAGTATATTATATGTTAGATCCTTGTCTAACACTTAGCAAACTATGTTCTTGAAAATTGATCCCACTTAAATTGGTAACTCAATCAACCCCTTGGAAGATCTCTCTTCTTCATCATAGGCTTTTATTGTGATTTTTCTTCTTGCATCAATAGCATTGTCAGAATAACCTAGTGCGTGAATCAATTTTAAAGTACAAATGTTTAATCTGGCTCCACCATCTATTAAGACATGTTTGACACGGTGTTTATGGATTAAAAATTCTATATGAAGGGCCACATTGTGTGGATGTTTAAGTGACACATCATCCTGTTAAGAGAATGACAGACAATGAGTCGTGGTCAAATGTCCCACCATAGCTTGAAATTGACAGACATCCAGATTATTGGGTACCGTGGTGGCCACAAGGGCCTATTCTAAAGCCTCCTTATGTGATGGTGAAATTTTAAGGAGTTCCAGTATGGATATCTGTGTTGGTATATTCTATAGTTGATCGACTATGCTATATTGGTTTGAAGGGGGAGTAGTGGTTTTAGGTGCAACTCCTTTTAGTATCACTTTGGATTGCCCGCTCGTCGTTACATTGACTGGTTGATAGTCTTGTCTTTCCCTGATTTGTCTGACATTTATTTGGTTGTCGTATGTGTTTATGTTTGGGATTATGTTCAGGGATACAATGTCATTGATGCTAATGTTATATGTTTGATTATCAATGGCATTATTTTTCTCACCCTCAGAAATGCAATGAATGGTGTTGTCATAAATGTAGTTTACACTTTTTCCTTTACTATTTGAAGAAGACTCTCCCTTTTCATAACTGGGAAAAGGATTTGTAAATGCACTGTGATTGTTGTTTTTTTGAGGTTCTTTGACAAATACCTTCTTGCTGTCAATTAAATCTTGTATCAAATGCTTTAATTGCATACAATCATTCATTTTTTGTCCTTTATTTTTATGAAAGTTACAATAGTCAACATCATTCCACCAAGATGGTTTTACTTTTGGCTCCCAATTTCTCGCTTCTGGTAGGGTAATAATTCTATTTGTAATCAACTTTCTCATTGTTGATTCCAATGTTTGTCCCAATAGTGTAAATCTTCGTCAATTGGATTGTCTTTGATATGATGGTTGTCGAGATTCTCCATTTGGATTGTTGTTTTGAGTGGTTCCTTGATTTATGTTATGGTTTTCATTTTGATTATTCTTTACAGTTGTTGTCATTAAATTGAATACTGGTTTCACATTTTGTGTGTCAGTTGTAGCATCATTGTTTCCAGTATTTCTATTTTTTTGCCAAAATTTAGGTTTATCATTGTTGCCATAGTGATTTGAGGAATTAGTATTGTTTGATCCTTCATTGTAATGTTTAATCACCCCTATTTTTACCAATGCTTCTTCGATCTTAAGCCCATTCTCAATCACTTTTTCAAATGCCAGGGGACATTGCAATTCAAGCCTATAGCTCATGTCATAAGTTAAGTTGTCAATAAATAATTCCATCTTTTCCTCTTCAAGTATAGAACAAGGATATCTAGCAAACAACTTTCTCCAACGTTGTATAAATGATAGGAATGTCTCACCCTTCTTTTGTTTCATGTTGTAAAGGTCTTTTATGGTTACTTCATGTTGAATATTGAAGGAGAATTGCAAGATAAATTTGTTGACTAGTTCTTCAAAGGATTGAATCCCTGGTTGTAATTTAGAGAACCATTCCATTCAATGACCTCCTAAGCTCCTTGGAAATAACCTCATTAGGTAAGTATCTTCTTGTGCAAACTCTAAACTCTTTGTTTTGAATTCCCTCACATGGTCAATTGGATCTATTTTTCCATTTTACTTGTCATATTTGGGGAATTCACAATGTCTAGGAAATGGTATCATGTCCACACTTGGATGAAAAAGATAAGGAAAAATTTCCTATAATGAGTACCTCTTCGTGGTTCCTTTTTGCATATCTTGAAGTTGTTGAAGATTTTGCATTTGACATGTTAGGGTAACCACTTGATCTGTGTTTTGCATGTTGTGTGGTTCAGTTTCAAATGCTTTAGGTGTTTCTTTCAGTCGATTGACATCAAAGTCTTTTGGAAATTTGGCACCTAGCTCAACTAGCATTAAAAGATACTTTTCCATATCTTGTTCTAAAACCTTTTCCATGAATTTGTGGAAATTTGGATCTTGTTGTGTTGTTTGGACATCCTCTTGGGTTATTTCATTTCCATCATTTCGGTGGAATCTGTGAAAGAGATTTTCTTTTGTCATTATATTTGATGTTTCAATTTCCTTTTCCCAAAGTTTCTGTCTTTGTAACCTTGTCAAAATTGACATACAAGTATTTTCTATTCTCACTAAAATTTTGATCTTTTGTGTTTGGATGAGTGTCAATGGATTTTAACAAAGTCAAATAGAATGATATATTCTATTGATGAGACGAAGTTAAAAATCTGATTATTGTGTTTCGTTTCATGATTGTAGGATGAAAAAATCTTGATGATGAAACTTAACCTAATAACCAAGATTTGTGTTTGATAATTGGACACTTTAAAGTTGCAAGATCTAGGTTTAACTTAAAAAGAATTTTGACTTGTAAGACCCTATTTGTTTTAGATTTAAGACACTGTTTGTCCTCTTAAAATGTTTGTCCTGATAAAAACCCGAGTTTCTGATGTCAATAGTCTTATAGGTGTTTTTAATAGCTCTTTGTTTTCTTGTTCTGTGGATGTGCTATTACATAGGGCAGAAGTGCTAAAATAGACTGTGCATTCGCTAAAAGATACAAATGCGCTATTAGATAGGGTAAATGTGCTAAAATAGATTGTAGATGCACCAAAATATCTGGTAATTTTTTACACTAATGAATTTTGATGACAGACTGCAGATGCACTATAAGATTTGTTATATGCGCTAAAACAGACTGTGAATGCGCTATTTGAACAGTGGAAGCGCTAAAAGATAGGGTGGATATGCTAAAAAAAACTATGTAAGCATTATTTTGGGACTCCACAGTGTTGTCTGATTTTCTTAGTGAAGGGACTGATTTTTGGGTGTAATCTGGGGTACTTTGACAGGGTATCTTTGCTTGTAAATCTCTGATTTTGATGACAAGCCTAATGTTTCAAAGTTTTCCTCTATTATAAGAACTAATTTGGCCTGTTGGAATATTCTATTGTTGGTTGTGGAATGGAAGACTGACGAATAGGTTGACTATGATTATGCTTTTGTGAAAGAGCTCTTCTTTGGAAATAAGCTTGTGAATATAAAGGCTCTAAGGAAAAATCATCAGCATATCCCTTAGCAAAGTCGTGAAACCTATGGATGAAAGTTCTATGTTGAAGCAAGACTTTCCTACTTTGATATAAAAATCATCTTCTTTCCAAAATTTTCTTGTAGCTAAGTTGTTTCTTTAGTTTCCTGATTCTTTTTGTAAGGGATTTCTTGACAAATGTTGTGGATTTCCAATCCTTAATCATAAATTTCACAATTGGATTTGTCTAACTCTTTGTGTTTTTCTGGATGATTTTTATTTGATTTAATGATTTGAAAACATGACAAACAATTGTAAAAATAGTTGTTTTTAAGTCCAAGAGTCTAAACAATAAGTGTATGTTCAAGAATCAAATATGATCCTTCTTAATTTACACTGGTTTTGACAAAGAATACACTTAGAGAAGACTCACTCTTAAGGTAAAAAAGGCCATCGTTATACTCAACAACCCACATCTTAAAATTGCATCGACTCACACAGTCATGTCACCCCCTAGAGTGCGCCCATTTTTTTGTCTTTTCTAGGTGCATACTCAAATTTATATTTCTCAATCCCTTGAGCAAACAGTCCTTGGCAATTATATGGTGTGTCTTGGGGGGAATTCTTCCCTTCCCTTGCATTGTGAGTATTACAATGTTTGGTTACCAACACGACTAGATTCTACACTATGGTTCATAGATAGGGTTTCTCTTTGGACCGGCAAATGATAAACTCCCTCAGGAGACCTCCTAATCTTTAGAACAAAGATTTTGGGGATGGTTATCTTGCACACTTCTGGTAAATGTGGGTTTCCCTAGATTTACTTTTGTTTTATAACTTGGGTTGGAAAACCTGGCTTTGGTTGTTCCCACTCAGGTCATTCCCGTAGGGTGAGTACTTTTCCCACTACGACAAGCCTTCTAAAGGATTTAACAAAGCATAAATTGCATGAATTTAAAATATGAGTTTATCATTTTGATCACCCAGTTAAGGAGAGAGCATAGGCAATAATCAAGCGTTCAATTTTAAAGCCCAAATGACAATTTGATACTCTATGTGAAGATATTGCTTCACAAAAGACATGATGTTAATTTTAACCGAAATAGAAAATGTATGATGACTACCCTAGGATTGATATATTTTATTCCAAATGACTACCCTAGGATTGGTTCATTTTAGTCCAAATAAATCAATGAAATTATTGGCCATGATCGCTTCGGATCCATAAAGCTAATTACATATGCGCTATAATAGAGGTCATAAGTGCCACTTAATTGATCATATGCACTGCAAAAATTATCGGAAGCATTGCAGAATTTGTGTAATGACTCCGCTTAAATTTGATTGAACAACTTCTATTTTTGGCCTTGAAATTTTGTCTAACACTTCTGATGCAAACTGATTGCTTGCAAGTCTATGGTTTCAGCCTGATGTATTTGCTTGTAGAAGAGATCAAAGTAATCTAGATGCTTAAAATGCAATACTATAATGTCTAAACTATATTCTAAATGCATCAATAACTTAATTCTATCCTCTATAATGCTCATGTATGATTTCTACATGTGAAATATTCACCTACAACCAACTGGTATTTTAACAAACAATTGGTATGCAAACTAACAAGTTTATACAAATGATTCTTAAATGCATAAGACAATCATGTAAGACTCCCAAATGTTGATATCATTATTGAAATGCAATTTCCCTTTCAATGGTAACAATTTGAATGCCAAGACTCTTGGCTCACATACATAATACCATGAATATTCGGATTTGAGATGAAGTTTTTACAATGTGATTACACCTTATATCAAAATGCTATTCAAATTGCACCTATATGCTCATAATTGTAGAAACAAGCCTCAACAACTGATTGTCATTTCATCAAACAATGTGTATGAAAAAATGAAATGTTGATTATATGTATATTGAATTGGCATTACATCAAACATATATTGTGCAACATTGTCCCTTTATCAATTTACAATAATGATACCATTTTTTATGCCTAGACTCTTGGTGTATGATGTAATAAAACAATAATGCCAAATTATGATCTGCAATAGACACCTACAGTTGCTATACATGAAAATGCCAATGGACTTATTACAATGCCTTATGCTGAAGAATATTTAACTAAATGCAATATAATGATGAAAGGGAAATTGGAGAAATCAATGGTAGCTTGATACAAAAATTTGATTCTCTTTGTTCTGAGTGTATCTGGCTTCCAATTGGTAGCACCCAACCTTCTCATGCCCAAACAATGCTTTGAGAATTTTCTTGGAATTTATTTCTTTCCCAGCACTGAAATTGTACCCTTCAGTTAGCAATCCCTATTAGCTTATGAAATGTAGATTTTAGTTGATGTCTCCCTCATAATAATCTCCAATAGCCTTAAACAAAATTGTCCAACCTCCAAGAGTGAAGCGCTTCTATCTCCTAGCACCATCGACCTAAAGTGAAACCTCTACATCATAAATCGTGGCTTGCAAAATAATGGATGACTAGAAGTTTCTGATTATAAAAATAAGATTATCTTATTACATGACTCCCTTCTAGAACCATTGATAAAATATTAACAAATCATCCCTTCTTCAACACTAAAATATCTCCAATGAAGCACCAAATCGAATTAATGCAAAATTGGACCACAATGACTCAATAAGCTGCTATGAAAATCTAGAATAGACTGATATCTAAATCTGAGTATGCACAATTTGCAAATTGAACTCCAAAGAATGAAGACTTCAATTACCAAAATGTCTCCAACAGTTCCACCAATCAAACTATGACAAAAACTTGGCCAAAGGCCACTATGTTTTTACAGTGAAGCACAAATAGAAAGTCTAAAGTGACTTCCTCTAGCTGCAATAATTCAAGTGATATTTCACACCCTCAAAATTACTATCAATAGGAAGTTTTTGTTTCCTATGATAAAGAACAATTTGCAGAAACCCTAGGCTCAACAAGATATAAGGGAAAACATCAACATCAACATTCAAATATCGATGATTGGAAATGAGCTCCTCATGTCTATTTATTCTTTTCCTCAAGAGGTTGGCCTCCTTCTAGAACTTTCCCAAGTTAGCTTCTAGAAGGAATATTATAATATTATTTTATTATTTTATTATTGCACTTTATAATAATATAAAATATTACCAAATCCTAAAGTGCAATATAACATTATAATATAAAATTAAGGTTTCCAAAAATAGAAACATCCATGATGATACTAGGAAAACCTTCATGAAGTCACAAAATGAGCCAACCAATCAACTGGGTATCTTCCAAACAACCCTCTGATCAAGTCCCATTAGCCTACGAGGATCAGGAATAGGCTAATTCCTCCAAACTCCAACGCTCATGAAAAAGGGGACATTACAGTCCGCCCTCCCTAAAATTGATTATCCCCAAGCAATCTCAGCAACAAGTACAACTCTTCTCCACCTAGATCCCAAGTGAAGATCTGTGTAATGTCCCTTTCCTCACTAAATATCTTTTGTAACACCAACACTAATACAACCAACGAGAACTGCTAAGTCCACTCAATAGTCGATGAAAACCATGCAATGGAAACCCAAGTAAGACAACCATCGATCAATGAAGAATATAAGAAGATTAAGTCACCAACCAACAAGTAGATAACTGCCATATCATATGAAATGGATAACAAATCCAAAGATGGGTTGTGGAAGCCTTCATTACCCTCCAAGGACAATTCTTGAGTGGTTGATCCACTAAGAGTATTATCACCAACAATATCATCCTCCTCAAAAGAATGATCAACCTTCGCACAACATGAAGAAGTCACGTCCTCATCACCAACATTAGAACAAAGGGAATTTTCAGATCCATCCTTCATTTGAATGAGGAGTCTTCTAATGTGATCTATCCTTTTTCGCCTTGCCACGTTGATGAGGTTGACCTTGTCCTTCACTTCTTGAAGGTGTTGTCTTGCATTTGCAGCCACTAACCTAGCCTCCTTGGCCTTCCTCAACCATTCTTCATTCATCATTTCAGACCTTTTAATCTCTTCAATGCCAAAGTACACAAAATCAGTCTTCTTATACTTGATATCTTCATGTCCACTAATGAGTGTAGGGTTGCCATCAAGAGATGATATCATATCATTGGCTTGCACATGATCACAAGCTTCCTTTTCATAAAAATGATGATGCACCATGTTTCTATCCTCAAAAAAATCCATGATGACATCATGCCATTGTAAGATGCCTCCTTCATCAAGTGAAGACCAAACACTAGTGGCTGCTCCACTAAGTAGAGGATCAAATTCCACATCCTCCTTAATATCGTGGGCCTCTGAATCACAAAATGTTTCTTCATCATGATAGGATGAAGCAATGCAAGACTCAGCTAATGAAGCATCACAAGAAACCATATCCTCATGTGGCTGATCCAAAGCAACCGGTTTGTCTTCAAACACCACTTGCTCTTCTTCAACTTTGCAATCCTCCTGAAGTGTCTTGTGCCCAACATCTTCCTCTATGCTGGTCTGATTTTTGTCCTCCCTAGGATCAGCTATATGCTAGTCATCAACTGCTGCAAACTCATTGTAGAGGTTTCTATATACCTCACTTGTAGAGACCTCTTGTTTCCCCTCCCTTTTGCTTTATGTTGTAGACTTCTTAGAAATGGAAGTCATATACTGAGATAAACTGCTTCTGGTTGCAGGGTCTGAAAGCAATTTACTTATTTCTACAAACTCTTTCCAAAGATTATTCATAATTTTGTCCCACTACCTCTGAGTACTTGAAGTAGCCATGATCAATGCCCAACAGGATGGAAGGAAACCACTCTGATACCACTATAATGACCCTCCTTAAATCTGATTGAAAAACTTCTATTTTTGGCCTTGAAATTTTGTCAAACACTTCTGATGCAAACTGATTGCTTGTTGGTTTAAGGTTTCAACCTGATGTATTTGCTTGTAGAAGAGATAAAAGTACTCTAGATGCTTAAAATGCAATACTATAATGTCTAAACTATATTCTAAATGCATCAATAGCTTAATTATATCCTCTACAATGCTCATGTATGATTTCCACATGTGAAATATTCACCTACAACCAACTGGTATTTTAACAAACAGTTGGTATGCAAACTAACAAGTTGCTACAAATGATTCTTAAATGCATAAGACAATCATGTAAGACTCCCAAATGTTGATATCATTATTGAAATGCAATCTCCCTTTCAATGGTAACAATTTGAATGCCAAGACTCTTGGCTTACATACATAATACTGTGAATATTCAGATCTGAGATGAAGTTTTTACAATGTGATTACACCTTATATCAGAATGCTATTCAAATTGCACCTATATGCTCATAATTGCAGAAACAAGCCTCTACAATTGATTGTCATTTCATCAAACAATTGGTATGAAAAACTGAAATGTTGATTATATGTATATTGAATTAGCATTACATCAAACATATATTGTGCAAAATCGCCCCTTTATCGATTTACAATAATGATACCATTTTTTATGCCTAGACTCTTGGTGTATGATGTAATAAAACAATAATGCCAAATTTTGATCTGCAATAGACACCTACAACTGCTATATATGGCAATGACAATGGACCTATTACAATGCCTTATGTTGAAGAATATTTAACTAAATGCAATATAATGATAACAAGGAACCTAGAGAAATTGATGGCAGCTTGATACAAAAATTCAATTCTCTTTGTTCTGAGTGTATTTAACTTCCAATTGGCAGCGCACAACCTTCTCATGCCCAAACAATGCTTTGAGAATTTTCTTGGAATTTATTGCTTTCCCAGTACTGAAATCACACCCTTCAGTTAGTTGTCCCTGTTAGTTTATGAAATGCAGATTTTAGTTGATGTTGCCCTCATAATAATCTCCAATAGCCTTAAACAAAATCATCCAACCTCCAAGAGGAAGTGATTCTATCTCCCAGCACCATCGACCCAAAGTGAAACCTCTACATCATAAATTGTGGTTTGCAGAATAATGGATGACTGGAAGTTTTTGATTATAAAAAATAGATTCTCTTAGTACATGACTCCCTTCTAGAACCATCGATCAAATATTAACAAATCGTCCCTTCTTCAACACTAAAATATCTCCAATGAAGCACCAAATCGAATTAATGCAAAATTGGACCACAATGACTCAATAAGATGCTATGAAAATCTGGAATAGACTGATATCTAAATCTGAGTATGCACAATGCAAACCGACCTCCAAAGAATGAAGACTTGAATTACCAAAATGTCTCCACTAGTTCCACCAATTGAACTATGCCAAAAACTTGGCCAAAAGCCACTAAGTTTTTACAATGAAGCACAAATAGAAAGTCTGAAGTGACTTCCTCCATTTGCAATAATTCAAGTGATATTTCACACCCTCAAAATTGCTATCAATAGGAAATTCTTGTTTCCTATGATAAAGAACAATCTATAGAAACCCTAGGCTGCACAAGATGTAATGGCAAACATCAACATCAACATCAAATCTCGATAATTGGCAATGAGCTCCTCGTGTCTATTTATTCTTTTCCTCAAGAGGTTAGCCTCCTTCTAGAACTTTCCCAAGTTAGCTTCTAGAAGGAATATTATAATATTATTTTATTATTTTATTATTGCACTTTATAATAATATAAAATATTACCAACTCCTAAAGTGCAATATAACACTATAATATAAAATTAAGGTTTCCAAAAATAGAAATATCCATGATGACACTAGGAAAACCTTCATGAAGTCACGAAATGAGCCAACCAATCAACTGAGTATATGCCAAACGACCCTCTGATCAAGTCCCATTAGCCTACAAGGATCAGGAATAGGCTAATTCCTCCAAACTCCAATGCTCATGAAAAAGGGGACATTAGAATTTGTCAAAAGCACTGCAAAATTTGTCGGATGCGCTAAAACAGGGTTGAACATGGAACAACCAACCATGCTGAGAGCTTCTAGTTGATGTGCTAAAACAGTCTTTAGAAGCGCTATAGTTTTTGGTGGATGTGCTAAAACAGTCCGCAGAAGCACTAAAGTTTTTAATGGATGCACTACAAAATCTTTCAGTCACACTAAAAGAAACACGCCAGAATCCTACACAAACACTTTTCATAAAAACTTGTTAAAACATGGGGTTAGGGCCCCACGGTGGGCACCAATATGTAAGTGTGGAATAAGTAATGAGTAAAATAACTAAAAACACTTCTTAATAAGACATTATATCAAAGATTCAACAATATTTAAACTAATTTAAAGCAAGAATCTATTGAAAGCGTCATATTATTCTCTATCTCTAAGGATTTATTAAGTCACGGGGCTCTCAGATTTGGTCAGCATTGTGACTATTAAAATCCCAATCTAGAGAATGAGATGATTATGATTATGATGCTAGAGTTGTATGATTCTATTTCTAAGTGCAATGATGAAATCCTTCTAATGCAAATGGCGTAAAATAGATAAATGAAACTAAAAAAAATTCCATGATTATGATTCTAGTGATTGCTATTTCTAAATGATAATTGCTAAATGCTTGAATGCTTGATTGTTATTTCTGTAGAGTAAGATTGCACAAACTTAGGATCTTTTTCCTATTTTAGAAGGTTGTATTTATAGATTTCCCGGTAGCATCCTGTGATGTGGCAACACAACAAAGGCTTGGATTTGATCTGGAGGATTGAATGGTGAGAGATGAAGAAGCTTGAACTGATCATGGGGATTGTTCCTCCCCAGAAAAACATCTTGCCAAAGGATTGGAAGAATCAGAGGAAAGAGATTGAAGAGGATTGCCTGTAAGTTTGTCTCTAATTTGTCTCGACAACTTTCCCATGAATGCCAGTTGAATTAAATTAGATGTTTTATATCTAATTTTATTGGTGAGTGAATAGAGGAAAATTTTCCTTTATTTGAATATTTTGATTTATTCAAATTTAACAAAAAGAAGATATTTAATTAAATGAAACAAATATTTGACATTTGCTTATTAAATAAAAAGGGATATGATAATTAAATAAAACTTTATGATATTTTATTTAATTAAGAGGAAACATGATTAAGATAGTTAAATAATACAAAACTATTGAAGTTGCTTATTTAATTAAGATAGAATACTTTTAAATTGAAGAATTTAGAAAAATGAACTATATAAATAAATATTTCTATTTATTTAATAGTAGATGAATTTAAGGGTAATTAATCAAATAAATCATATTTAATTAATTAGATTATCTAGACCATTTTTAGGTGTATACAAAAAGAATTCTTTTGACACACACACCAAATCCATCATGTTCTCCTTTACCATGCCCAACTTCAAAAAAACTCCATATATGTTGGACGTTAAGTTCCTTGTGAACCCTACTTAACCAATAGAACATTCGAGCATTCTTGAACTACTCCGTACAATTATTTGACCATATGAGGTAATATGTCATTTGGATTCCTCTTTCTCTTAAATTTCTATAAAATATATTGAAATAGTATTGAACAAACTCTGATGAGTGTAACCAGTTGTCACTCAAATAAAAATGATACTCCCTCAAAAAATTTCTATCATCCTCAGTGCTATCATCTGCATGTCTATAAACAATATGGACAAACATAGCTACTTGTGCTGAATTATAATACTGTGATTGAATTTCCTCTTGTGGAGCTAGAGTATAATTTTCTGCAAAATCAACCACTAAAAGTATAGTACCAATTGGACATGTGTTTCTACATGTGCGAAATTGGCCATCAAGCATCGAGCATGTTGAGAATACATGACATATTTTGGTACAATCTTATTCTTAAATTCACTCATGAATGCATGCACACTAACTTTTTCTGTAACTAAATCACAACACTTTCCTATTTTTCCATCTTTTAAAGAATAGTGAACATTCTTAAATCTTTTAACATCTACTAATTGTTGTCCAAAATCATTATCAACACTTTCATGCATACAAATTCTTAAGAATGAAAGATTTCCACAGTTAATGCATTGTCCAAAAATACAAGAACTTAAATAAAAAAAATTACCATTAGATCTTTCACAAAACAAACCTGAAATAAACTCCCTTATTGCTTCAGGTGGCATATTAATACCACATTCTTGTATAATCATGTTAGTATGCAAGGTACAACGTATATATCAAAAAAATCATAAAAATAACGAAATTGAACATGCGTTTTACAACAACAAGATATTCGTTGCTTATTTTTTACATACCAGGGTTTACATTTTTCAAAAGACCTTTGACTTATTTTAATATTACCAAGTAACACTAAATCACCACAAAATTTTCTATAAAATTCAGTTTGTATTGTATCTAATAGGTGTTTTGGGTGAGGATCACGAAATTTGGACCCCACCCTCAATTTCAAAACATCTCTAGCATTAGATGAAACCCTAGTATTATCATGCCAATATTTTTCGATCAAAAAATTAATTTCAACATTCAATTTCATATCAGACCTCGGGATTCGACCACTGAAACTCCAACATTGGTTGATAGGATCATTTTCTATACTTTCTCTTCTTTTTGTTGCTCTTAGAAATGTTTTAGGATGTATTTTAAAAACTTCACTAATATTGTTTACCATTATTTTATTCAAAGTTGCTTTATTAACTATAGCAGTTGTTATAGCTCTTCTTGTTGCATTTTTATCTTTAGATCAACTATTTTTCCCAATAGATTGAATGACACTAGCAACAACAGACATAACATGTTTTAATGATTGATCTTTTCTTTTTGGTTTAACAAAAAAGCCTAACCTTTTCATTATTTTCCTCATTTTTTGCATTCTCATCAATTGCATCATTAGTTGACATTGAAATGCAATTTTTTATGATAAAATATTTTTTTGTATATTCTATTCGCATGTGTTTTATTTTCCTCCAAGAAATTTTGATTGGGAAGATTGCTCCGAAAACACCACTTTCAATTTAAAAAGTATTTTCATTAAATTCAACATCACATTCTGAATTTTCATTTTTCATTTCAACTAGCTTGATTTTACATTTCATCTTTCATTTTCATCAACAAAGCGGTTTCATTTTCATTTTCATCAACAAAATGGTTTCGTTTTCATTTTTCAACAAAGAGGATCATTTTCATTTCAACAAAGATTTTCATTTTCATTTTTTCAACAAAATATTTTTCATTCTCATTTCATTTTCAACAAAATATTTTTCTTTTTCATTTTCAACAAATTCTATAAAAGTTTCATCTCTCTGAATATTATCAATGTCAACATTGTTAAGTCCAACATCTTGTAAAACTTCTACATACGAATTTACCATTTCACTAACATGTGGATTTGAAGATGTACCTGGATTTGTGCATATTGAAACATTTTGCATAGCATTGAAAGAGGGATTTGGAGACATAGTAGGACTTGCTTGTATAATCATATTCTTTTCCAAATTAACTTCTTGCAAATTAGCTTCGTCTACAACCATTGTCTCCTCAATGTTTTCATCTTCAATAGTTGTGGAATTGGATGCTCCACCATCATTCATTGATTTAATTCTCATTCTTATTTCTCTTTGTCTTTGTTTCTCCTCTCTATTTGCTTCAATTTATTTAGGATTCAATGTCTTCCTCCTCTTATTACGAGCTTGTGAACCCATGATTATAAAATTCTCAAGCACAAATGAATGTCAATAGTAAAATTCTTCAAAAAATTCAATCCAAATTGGAAGTTGAAGACCTATAAGGACAAAATTATTCCTCTTGTGTTCCTCAAAACAAGTAGAAAACTAGCACAATTCCACTTAAAAAACTATTTTCTTCATGCCTCCTTTTAAAAATTCAATCCATATTGCAAGTTGAAGACCTTTTGTTCCTCCAAACGAGTACAAAACTAACACAATTCCACTTCAAAAATGGTTTACATGATGCCTCCTTTGAAAAAATCAATCAAAAATGTAAGTTCACCACTTGTAAAGACAATAGTTGATGAAAAATAGCCCAATATGTCGCACTTGGCCGTACATGTGAAGTTGCAGACTTCATAGTAAACTTTGCCAATAAATTAAAAGAAAAATGGTTAAAAACAAACAAGATCCCGTTTATTAAAAAGGGGATCTTGTTCCCCAATATTAAATGTGGGGACCGTTGACAAAGGAACATGATCTCGTTTATAAAGCGGGATCTCGTTTCCTTGTCAACGGTCACCACATTTAATATTAAGAAACGAGATCATGATTTACAAAAAGGGATCCTGTTTCTAAAAAAATGAAATTGGATTTTCTTTGTGGTCGGGTTTTTGGCTTGTATTTTGGTTTGGGAAAAGCATTGGGAATCCGAACCTAGGCCTTCAACCTGGTTTGACTTGCAAGTTGAAGGTCCTAACAATGTCAGAGAAAAATACTGAGTTTGGACATATGGAAATTAAAACCCATTATAGATGAGACAATGCAGATTCCAAATATGTAATTTTTTTTACAATTGGATTATTTTTTCTATTTTTCAATTAATTTTTGATGAAACTAGTCCATAAACTTTAAATATCAGGGTTTTTTACTATTTTAATAACTTTTTTATCAATGTAACATTTTGACAAATGGATTGCATGAGAAAATACTTTAGAAAATTCTTTTCAATTTAAAAAAAATCAAAAAATGATAAGTTTAGGTCATCTTATGTGTATCGTACACGACGATTTTTCAAAACGACAAATATGGCGAATAAAAATTTAACAACAAAAAAAATTCAATAAAAAATTACAAAAAATATCAAAAACGTGCTTCAGTGAGTCACAAATATTTTTCCAAAAGAATTTAGAAAAATACAATAATTTAGGTCAAAATATGGATGTTGTACACGTGCATGGTATGGTAAAAAAAAGTGACTTTTAAATAGTGGTTTTTAGAAATGCCTATTGAAACTCAATTTGTACCGTCTAGGTATTGAAATAAATTACATATTTGGAAACTAGACTTCGAGTAATACATTTTATGATTAGTGAATTTTTTGAAGATTCCATCTCCAAGTTCTTCAAATTTTAAGGCCAAATATGTCAAATTCTAAAAATCAGCGAAAACATTTCCACTTTTTGGCCAAAAAGTGGGCTCAACTTCTTGCCAGCACCTTGGGCCAATGTGCTCATTATCTTTGTGACCCTATTGGACTATTGAGACATGGGTTTGGACTATCTATGTTAATCTAATGCATTCATGTTGGGGATGAGGTTCCCCCATCTGTGGCCTCACCTAGCTTGGGCTAAGCTAAAAATTCCCATGCCATTAATAATAAATAAATAATGTGCACATTCATAATAGAAGTCAAAGCTTGAAGATCCTTACACACCACATCTTTAGTCCCTAGATCAACTAGAATATCAACACTCTTAGGAGACTCCTCATAATTATTACCACAAGAACAATTACCAAAAATACCCTTCTCAAGTTGTGTAGCCATAAGAACCTTTGAATGAAATAAAAAATGGTAATATTTTCTCTCATAGATCATTAGACAACCACTTTCTCCTTTTTATCATAAAAATGCTAAACTTGTAGCTTTGGAACATAGACAAACATTATATTCTAAACCATCTAAACCTAGAATTAGCTTAACTGGCTTCAGAAAAGAGGAATTGAAACAATTAAGAATAACATAAAATAGTTCAAAGAAACTTTGTTACATAAATTTTAATTCTAAATATTAAATTATTTAATTTCCACATTAAAATCATTAACCTAGATATTGAAAAATAAACATATTCCTTTTCAATTTAAATGTATCATAGTTTAATTTTATATTTTTTGCAAGTTTTATCTATACTAAGGTAGTTTGGGTTTTCCAATTAGGAAAAAAAGTATGAATTTACTCTAATAATAAACTTAATTAATAATAATAATTATAGGATACTAGATGTCTCTTGGCTCTGCTAGTGTTTCATGTGTGTGCCCTTTTCAATGTCATTCTACTTCATTGTTCTTCAAAAAATCAAGAGTTATATGCCTTTACTTGCATTGATTACCATATCCTTCTCACTTCTAAGTCTATAAACATTCTTAGACTCCTTTAAATGGACTCAACCTTTCTTATCTTTGTATTTTGATGTCAATAGACAATGGTACCCCAACCAAGCACCCCTAGAAGATTGTTTGAAAGTATTTTACAAGGTATGTCTTATGCTACACCACTTGATGTTGTGCTTCCTATTCTAGAATTTGGTAATGTATTTTTTTGGCTAGAAATTTTTACTTTGGTTGGATATTTTGTGGGTAGGGTCCCCCTCAAAAGCATGCTTAAAGATTGGGTTCATAGGGCTTGGACCTCACATGTTATTTTCCTTGTCCATTCCTCACTTCTTGTTTCCAAATTGTGAACATAGGATTTTGTTGTCTAAGATGATAAGTCCTTTAAATTCCATATTTGTGTTGAGTTTCTCAATTTACCCATGCCTTGCTAAATTTCTTAGAGCCAAATAGCCTCCCCTATATGCTCAATTATCTATGTTGAACTAGAGAGGTTATATTCTACCTTTCCCTAGTGGTAGTTCTATGGCAAGGTGGACCTATCTAAGGACATCAAGGACAATATCAATATCTAAGTTGGCCAAACCATATATATGCATCATGTTTATTATATCAACCTTCTAAACACTTGTTATCAATTTCAACCATCAAAACACAAGGTTAAGGATTGCCCCTTGGATTCTTTATACCCAAAGGCTATTATTCAAACCTATTTTGGGGCACCACCTCTTATGAGAGAAGAGGAAGTTTGGTCTATTATTGTTAGCCACAAGACCAGTAAATTTGGTCAAAACAAGCCTTCCCCTATTCATTCTAGCTTGGGGAATCATCCTACACAACATGTTTTGAAACCTCCAAACTCAAGTAT
>VDFB02283446.1:0-84288 GCA_007258455.2 Sequoia sempervirens | reverse complement strand
AGTATGCACAATGCAAACTGACCTCCAAAGAATGAAGACTTCAATTACCAAAATGTCTCCAACAGTTCCACCAATCGAACTATGCCAAAAACTTGGCCAAAGGCCACTAAGTTTTTACAATGAAGCACAAATAGAAATTATGAAGTGACTTCCTCCATCTGCAATAATTCAAGTGATATTTCACACCCTCAAAATTGCTATCAATAGGAAGTTTTTGTTTCCTATGATAAAGAACAATCTATAGAAACCCGAGGCTCCACAAGATGTAATGGTAAACATCAACATCAACATCAAATCTCGATAATTGGCAATGAGCTCCTCGTGTCTATTTATTCTTTTCCTCAAGAGGTTAGCCTCCTTCTAGAACTTTCCCAAGTCAGCTTCTAGAAGGAATATTATAATATTATTTTATTATTTTATTATTGCACTTTATAATAATATAAAATATTACCAACTCCTAAAGTGCAATATAACATTATAATATAAAATTAAGGTTTCCAAAAATAGAAATATCCATGATGATACTAGGAAAACCTTCATGAAGTCACGAAATGAGCCAACCAATCAACTGGGCATATGCCAAATGACCCTTTGATCAAGTCCCATTAGCCTACGAGGATCAGGAATAGGTTAATTCCTCCAAACTCCAATGCTCATGAAAAAGGGGACATTACAATTTGTCAAAAGCGGTGCAAAATTTGTCGGATGCACTAAAATAGGGTTGAACATGGAACAACCAACCGTGCTGAGAGCTTCTAGTTGATGTGCTAAAACAGTCTTTAGGAGCGCTATAGTTTTTGGTGGATGCACTAAAACAGTCCGCAGAAGCACTAAAGTTTTTGATGGATGCGCTGCAAAATCTTTCGGTCACACTAAAAGAAACACGCTAGAATCCTATACAAACACTTTTCAGAAAAACTTGTTAAAACATGGGGTTAGGGCCCCATGGTGGGCACCAAAATGTAAGTGTGGAATAAGTAATGAGTAAAATAACTAAAAACACTTCTTAATAAGACATTATATCAAAGAATCAACAATATTTAAACTAATTTAAAGCAAGAATCTACTGAAAGCGTCATATTGTTCTCTATCTCTAAAGATTTATTAAGTCACGGGGCTCTTAGATTTGGTAAGCATTGTGACTGTTAAAATCCCAATCTAGAGAATGAGATGATTATGATTATGATGCTAGAGTTGTATGATTCTATTTCTAAGTGCAATGATGAAATTCTTCTGATGCAAATGACGTAAAATAGATAAATGAAACTACTGTAAAAAATGATGAATCTAAACGAAATTCCATGATTATGATTCTACTAATTGCTATTTCTAAATGATAATTGCTAAATGCTTGAATGCTTGATTGTTATTTCTGTAGAGTAAGATTGCACAAACTTGGGATCTTTTTCTTGTTTTAGAAGGTTGTATTTATAGATTTCCCTGTAGCATCCTGTGATGTGGCAGCACAACAAAGGCTTGGATTTGATCTGGATGATTGAATGGTGAGAGATGAAGAAGCTTGAGTTGATCATGGGGATTGTTCCTCCCTAGAAAAACATCTTGCCAGAGGATTGGAAGAATCAAAGGAAAGAGATTGAAGAGGATTGCCAGTAAGTTTGTCTCTAATTTGTCTCCACAGCTTTCCCATGAATGCCAATTGAATTAAATTAGATGTTTTATATCTAATTTTATTGGTGAGTGAATAGAGGAAAATTTGCCTTTATTTGAATATTTTGATTTATTCAAATTTAACAAAAAGAAGATATTTAATTAAATGAAACAAATATTTGACATTTGCTTATTAAATAAAAAGGGATATGATAATTAAATAAAACTTTATGATATTTTATTTAATTAAGAGGAAACATGATTAAGATAATTAAATAATACAAAACTATTGAAGTTGTTTATTTAATTAAGATAGAATACTTTAAAATTGAAGAATTTAGAAAAATGAACTATATAAATAAATATTTCTATTTATTTAATAGTAGATGAATTTAAGGGTAATTAATCAAATAAATCATATTTAATTAATTAGATTATCTAGACCATTTTTACGTGTATACAACAAGAATTCTTTTGACACACACACCAAATCCATCATGTTCTCCTTTACCATGCCCAACTTCAAAAAAACTCCATATATGTTGGACGTTAAGTTCCTTGTGAACCCTACTTAACCAATAGAACATTCGAGCATTCTTGAACTACCCCGTACAATTATTTGACCATATGAGGTGTTCTGTCATTTGGATTCCTCTTTCTCTTAAATTTCTATAAAATATATTGAAACAGTATTGAACAAACTCTGATGAGTTAACCGGTTGTCACTCAAATAAAATATACTCCCTCAAAATTTCTATCATGGTTGGTGCTATCATGCATGTCTATAAACAATATGGACAAACATAGCTACTTGCTTGAATTATCTTGTGATTGAATTTCCTCTTAGAGCTAGAGTATAATTTTCTGCAAAATCAACCACTAAAAGTATAGTACCAATTGGAAATGTGTTTCTACATGTGCGAAATTGGTCATCAATCCATCGAGCATGTTGAGAATACATGACATATTTTGGTACAATCTTATTCTTAAATTCACTCATGAATGCATGCACACTAACTTTTTTGTAACTAAATCACAACACTTTCCTATTTGTCCATCTTTTAAAGAATAGTGAACATTCTTAAATCTTTTAACATCTACTAATTGTTGTCCAAAATCATTATCAACACTTTCATGCATACAAATTCTTAAGAATGAAAGATTTCCACAGTTAATGCATTGTCCAGAAATACAAGAACTTAAATAAAAAAATTTACCATTAGATCTTTCACAAAACAAACCTGAAATAAACTCCCTTATTGCTTCAGGTGGCATATTAATACCACATTCTTGTATAATCATGTTAGTATGCAAGGTACAACGTATATATAAAAAAACATCATAAAAATAATGAAATTGAACATGCGTTTTACAACAACAAGATATTCGTTGCTTATTTTTTACATACCAGGGTTTACATTTTTCAAAAGACCTTTGACTTATTTTAATATTACCAAGTAACACTAAATCACCACAAAATTTTCTATAAAATTTAGTTTGTATTGTATCTAATAGGTGTTTTGGGTGAAGATCACGAACTTTGGACCCCACCCTCAATTTCAAAACATCTCTAACATTAGATGAAACCCTAGTATTATCATGCCAATATTTTTCGATCAAAGAATTAATTTCAACATTCAATTTCATATTAGACCTCGAGATTCGACCACTGAAACTCCAACATTGGTTGATAGGATCATTTTCTATACTCTCTTCTTTTTGTTGCTCTTAGAAATGTTTTAGGATGTATTTTAAAAACTTCACTAATATTGTTTACCATTATTTTATTCAAAGTTGCTTTATTAACTATAGCAGTTGTTATAGCTCTTCTTGCTGCATTTTTATCTTTAGATCAACTATTTTTCCCAATAGATTGAATAGCACTAGCAACAACAGACATAACATGTTATAATGATTGATCTTTTCTTTTTGGTTTAACAAAAAAGCCTAACCTTTTCATTATTTTCCTCATTTTTTGCATTCTCATCAATTGCATCATTAGTTGACATTGAAATGAAGTTTTTTATGATAAAATATTTTTTTGTATATTCTATTCGCATGTGTTCTTCTTTTCCTCCAAGAAATTTGATCAGGAAGATTATCAAAAAGACCACTTTCAATTTTTTTAAAAAAAGTATTTTCATTAAATTCAACATCACATTCTAGATTTTCATTTTCATTTTCAACTTCAAAACGATTTACATTTTCATCTTCATTTTCATCAACAAAACGGTTTTCATTTTCAACAAAAGGATCATTCTCATTGTCATTTTCAACAAAAGATTTTTCATTTTCATTCTCAACAAAATATTTTTCATTCTCATTTTCATTTTCAACAAAAGATTTTTCTTTTTCATTTTCAACAAATTCTATAAAAGTTTCATCTCTCTTAATATTATCAATGTCAACATTGTTAAGTCCAACATCTTGTAAAACTTCTACATATGAATTTTCCATTTCACTAACATGTGGATTTGAAGATGTACCTGGATTTGTGCATATTGAAAAATTCTCCATGGCATTGAAAGAGGGATTTGGAGACATATTAGGACTTGCTTGTATAATCATATTCTTTTCCAAATTAACTTCTTGCAAATTAGCTTCGTCTACAACCATTGTCTCCTCAATGTTTTCATCTTCAATAGTTGTGGAATTGGATGCTCCACCATCATTCATTAATTTAATTCTCATTCTTATTTCTCTTTGTCTTTGTTTCTCCTTCTCTTTATTTGCTTCAATTTCTTTAGGATTCAATGTCTTCCTCCTCTTATTACGAGTTTGTGAACCCATGATTATAAAATTCTCAAGCACAAATGAATGTCAATAGTGAAATTCTTAAAAAAATTCAATCCAAATTGGAAGTTGAAGACCTATAAGGACAAAAGTATTCCTCTTGTGTTCCTCAAAACAAGTAGAAAACTAGCACAATTCCACTTTAAAAATTGTTTTCTTCATGCCTCCTTTGAAAAATTCAATCCATATTGCAAGTTGATGACCTTTTGTTCCTCCAAACGAGTACAAAACTAACACAATTCCACTTCAAAAATGGTTTACATGATGCCTCCTTTGAAAAAATCAATCAAAAATGCAAGTTCACCACTTGTAAAGACAATAGTTGATGAAAAATAGCCCAATATGTCACACTTGGCCATACATGTAAAGTTGCAGACTTCACAGTAAACTTTGCCAATAAATTAAAAAAAAATGGTTAAAAACAAACAGGATCTCATTTATTAAAAAGGGGATCTCGTTTTATAATCGAGATCTTGTTCCCCAATATTAAATGTGGGGACCGTTGACAAAGGAACGTGATCCCATTTATAAAGTGGGATCTCGTTTCCCTGTCAACGGTCACCACATTTAATATTAAGAAACGAGATCCCGATTTACAAAACGGGATCTTGTTTCTAAAAAAATGAAATTGGATTTTCTTTGTGGTCGGGTTTTTGGCTTGTATTTTGGTTCGGGAAAAGCATTGGGAATCCGAAGCTAGGCCTTCAACTTGGTTTGACTTGCAAGTTGAAGGTCCTAACAATGTCAGAGAAAAATACCGAGTTTGGACATATGGCTGGCGACTTTTTTTGTAGAATCTTTTGACGAAATTAAAACCCATTATAGATGAGACAATGCAGATTCCAAATATGTAATTTTTTTTACAATTGGATTTTTTTTCTATTTTTCAATTAATTTCTGATGAAACTAGTCCATAAACTTTAAATATGAGGGTTTTTTACTATTTTAATAACTTTTTTATCAACGTAACATTTTGACGAACGGATTGCATGAGAACACACTTCAGAAAATTCTTTTCAATTTAAAAAAAAAAAAATGATAATTTTAGGTCATCTTATGTGTATCGTACACGACGATTTTTCAAAACGACAAATATGGCTAATAAAAATTTAACAAAAACAAAAATTCAATAATAAAATTATAAAAAATATCAAAAACGTGCTTCAATGAGTCACAAATATTTTCCCAAAAGAATTTAGAAAAATACAATAATTTAGGTCAAAATATGGATCCTGTACACGTGCATGGTATGGTAAAAAAAAGTGACTTTTAAATAGTGGTTTTTAGAAACGCCTATTGAAACTCAATTTGTACCATCTGGGTATTGAAATAAATTACATATTTGGAAACTAGACTCCGAGTAATACATTTTATGATCAGTGATTTTTTTGAAGATTCCATCTCTAAGCTCTTCAAATTTTAAGGTCAAATATGTCAAATTTTGAAAATCAGGGAAAACACTTCCACTTTTTGGCCAAAAAGTGGGCTCAACTTCTTGCCAGCACCTTGGGCCAATGTGCTCATTATCTTTGTGACCATATTGGACTATTGAGACATGGGTTTGGAATATCTACGTTAATCTAATGCATTCATGTTGGGGATGAGGTTCCCCCATTTGTGGCCTCACCTAGCTTGGGCTAAGCTAAAAATTCCCATGCCATTAATAATAAATAAATAATGTGCACATTCATAATAGAAGTCAAAGCTTGAAGATCCTTACACACCATATCTTTAGTCCCTAGATCAAATAGAATATCAACACTCTTAGGAGACTCCTCATAATTATTACCACAAGAACAATTACCAAAAATACCCTTCTCAAGTTGTGTAGCCATAAAAACCTTTGAATGAAATAAAAAATGGTAATATTTTCTCTCATAGCTCATTAGACAACCACTTTCTCCTTTTTATCATAAAAATGCTGAACTTGTAGCTTTGGAACATAGACAAACATTATATTCTAAACCCTCTAAACCTAGAATTAGCTTAACTAGCTTCAGAAAAGAGGAATTGAAACAATTAAGAATAACATAAAATAGTTAAAAGAAACTTTGTTACATAAATTTTAATTCTAAATATTAAATTATTTAATTTCCACATTAAAATCATTAACCTAGATATTGAAAAAGAAACATATTCCTTTTCAATTTAAATGTATCATAGTTTAATTTTATATTTTTTGCAAGTTTTATCTATACTAAGGTAGTTTGGGTTTTCCAATTAGGAAAAAAAGTATGAATTTACTCTACTAATAAACTTAATAATAATAATTATAGGATACTAGATGTCTCTTGGCTCTGCTAGTGTTTCATGTGTGTGCCCTTTTCAATGTCATTCTACTTCATTGTTCTTCAAAAAAGCAAGAGTTATATGCCTTTACTTGCATTGATTACCATATCCTTCTCACTTCTAAGTCTATAAACTTTCTTAGACTTCTTTAAATGGACTCAACCTTTCTTATCTTTGTATTTTTATGTCAATAGACAATGGTACCCCAACCAAGCACCCCTAGAAGATTGTTTGAAAGTATTTTACAAGGTATGTCTTATGCTACACCACTTGATGTTGTGCTTCCTATTCTAGAATTTGGTAATGTATTTTTTTGGCTAGAAATTTTTACTTTGGTTGGATATTTTGTGGGTAGGGTCCCCCTCAAAAGCATGCTTAAAGATTGGGTTCATAGGGCTTGAACCTCACATGTGATTTTCCTTGTCCATTCCTCACTTCTTGTTTCCAAATTGTGAACATAGGATTTTGTTGTCTAAGATGATAAGTCCTTTAAATTCCCTATTTGTGTTGAGTTTCTTGATTTGCCCATGCCTTGCTAAAAATTTTAGAGCCAAATAGCCTCCCCTATATGCTCAATTATCTATGTTGAACTAGAGAGGTTATATTCTACCTTTCCCTAGTGGTAGTTCTATGGCAAGGTGGACCTATCTAAGGACATCAAGAACAATATCAATATCTAAGTTGGCCAAACCATATATATGCATCATGTTTATTATATCAACCATTAGAACACAAGGTTAAGGATTGCCCCTTGGATTCTTTATACCCAAAGGCTATTATTCAAACCTATTTTGGGGCACCACCTCTTATGAGAGAAGAGGAAGTTTGGTCTATTATTGTTAGCCACAAGACCAGTAAATTTGGTCAAAACAATCCTTCCCCTATTCATTCTAGCTTGGGGAATCATCCTACACAACATGTTTTGAAACCTCAAAACTCAAGTATGGTTGTGCCCTCCTCCTTTGGGAAGGCATTTGGTGAGGCAAAATTTGCATCTACCTTGCTCATACTATTAACCTTGTCTCAATAAACTATTGTCAATGAATGTCCTGCTTCACCTCCTCCTACCAAGTAGAGGGGGTATTGCAATTTTCTAGGGTGATTATAAGATGGAGAATTGACAAAAAAGTGATAATATGTTCCTCTCCTTTTCTAGGTTGGAATATTTGAAGCTCAAGAAGCATTGTTTCAAAATATTTAACTACTCCTCTTTGGTTAAGTCATATTCCAAGGAGATGCCTCTTGAAACCCACTCATGAATTGTATTTCCTAGAATATTAAGGGGTTGATGGATCCCCATGTAAATGCTCAATTTGTAATGTTTGTTTGTAATTCAATTTGTGATGTTTATGTCTTGAATTATGTTGTTGAGAGATCTTCCCTTCAGAGATGGATCACCAAGTCATTTCTTTATACCACTTGGATTTTGAGAAAATATTTTAATATGATAGAGATTACCTATGACAAATGTGGGGCCTTGCCTATGCACTGGACAACTTGAGAGAGAAAGAGGATTTTTTTACGAGTGTAATAAATTGGAGTTTTTTTAATCCCAATATTGGTTGCCACCAAGATATTATGATGTGTGATGAAGAATTATCAAACATCATACTTTAGTAAATTGTTATATTGTCAATCTAGGTGTGTTCAATTGTTGTACATAATAGACAATAACATATCTCATTCGAGTGATGGTTTTTATAGAATAAAATGAATGCTTATATGGGAATAAAATCTAAACTATGAAAATATTCATAATTTATACTAGGGAAAATGTTTGAAATTTTAAACTTGGAAAAGGTTCAAAATTTTAACTATGGAAATCATTCAAGAGTTGTTACAAAAATGAGAGATAATGTTAAACTACTAGACTGTTCTAAGAAAGCAAGTCTACACTGCTAAATTCTTCAAAGCAATTCCAATAAATGAAATTCCTAAGGTAAAATTTTTCACTAATTTCCTTTCTACTCAATACAATGCATTATGACATGCATTGAACAATGCACATAACACTACAAATAAAAAAATGAACTATCTTGTAGGTAAGAACTAAATAATTTATGTCATTTACTAAAAAAATTATGTAAACAAAAACACAACTCACAATAACAACATAAAATAAAATACTTATCTATAGCTCATTGTTATACTCCCCCAATAAAGTTCCAACTCTTCAGAGGATAGAAATTCTAAGACTTATAGTATCGCAGACATATTTTCAAGTGTAATAAAAAAAATCTACAATATTTTATTGTATGCATTCAAAAAATCGTTTGTAAAAATGAACATCATGGAGCTATATATTGCCTTTCCTACCTACTAATTCCTAAGATTCAACATCATGTAGTTCATGCACGCTTGTTCTAATTTTTTTAACAAAAACTCATAAGTACTAGTATAACTATAACTAATGAAACATAGAAAAATAGGTTGGGGGTTCAAAACACATAGGCTTTTATACTAAATTTGGAATGTTTCACCAAAATTAATATAAATAGAAAGGGAAAAATGGGGTGTAATGAACCTACCAATTTTCAATTTCATTAAGGAAATGAGATCCTCCAAGATAGAATTAACTTTCAGCCCTTAGGCGAGTCATTTATATGGAAGGTCTAGCAATTTCCTTTATGTGTGTGTGGAGGGGGGGGGGCTAAAGTTCAAACAACACTTTTGGGAGATGAAAATAAAATAGTAAATTACCTCAAATCTGTAACCTAAGACCCGATTCATGTAGATGAAGAATATCTCTAAAAAAAATAGTCAAATTTGTGCAAACTGGATGAGTGGAGGACACTTAAAACTTACCTTAAAAACATTTGCAGAGTGTGCGACTTGGTTGCAAGTGTCTAGGACCCCCTTGTCTAGAAATGATGAATGGGTCCTAAGACAAATTTTTGAACTAAATTTTCAAGAGCCTCTGAAGATAGATATGAGATGCAATTTTCCACTAGTTTCACTCAAAAATGATGAAAAATAAATCCGAGATTTGAGCTTCCATGATCTTGACAACTTTTCTTGCAACTTCGACAACTTTTGCAACTTTTTGCAATTTTGCACTTTAGAGACCTCCAATCTTCAATTTTCCTTCAACCTAAATTTTGCAACACAAACACAAGAGGGAATTTTTTTTTGTTTTTGGTGAATGAGGGTTTTCCTTGGTCAAACCCTATCTTGGTAATTAAACCTTGAATTGAAGTAAAACATGAAAGGAATGATGAGTGAACAATGCAATGTTGCAACTCACCAAACCCTTTAATAAACCTCAGGAGGACAAAAATATTTATCTTGATCTTGCATGAAATCGCTTCAATGGATGTGAACTTGATGCTTGAATTATCCTTTGAATGCTTGACTTGATCTTTGAAACCTACATCACAATGTTAGCTCCAGAAACATGTATGATGCTTGAGATCTTGAATGTTGCAAAAAAATCTTGAGAAATCTACTCTTGAACACTTTTGACAATAATCTTAAATCTCTTGTAATTGATATCTTGAAAATCTAAAGTTGATTTGATAAAATAACCTTATATTTATAGACATTTATCCTTAATTTCTTGAAAACTAAACATTACAAGCTGACATTTGAAATTTGAATTTGGGATGATAAAAATACCGCCAAAATATGGTTTAAAATGGGTTCCAAGGTCTAGGGAGGACCCATTCGCCCTATTCTTGGAACACACATTCCCAAAAGTTTTTAATTATGTGTTGGCATTAATTGTTGTCGGGTTCGCCCTTCGAAAAATGTAATTTATTAGGCTTGTAGATGTAAAATAGGGCTTATTAAGGCATAATTAAGCCCAATTTAATTAAGAGGGACCAAACAAAGTGTGAAAATATAAAAGAGTACATTTTTCAACACTACATTAAGGCATTATTAAGTCCATTTTAATTAAGGGGTCTAAAAAAAGTGTGAAAATGTAAAGGAGTACATTTTTCTACACTGCATTTAGCCCCCACTTTAGTGAGAGTGTGAGGGAAAGCGTAAACTCGCACTAAAGTAGACAAATATGTGTCAAGAGGGGTCCAAGTGGACCAATGTTGATGGGATAGAATGAAAAAGATCAAGGAGGTGGCCAAGTCCTCAAGATCCAATATACCATGTCCAACCAACATAAGTACAAAGGGACACACACAAGATATATGGTATCCAACAGTGATAAAAGATGCACAAACATACAATGTCAAAGACTAAAGAAAGAAAAAGAAAAAGAAAAAGAAAAAGAAAAAGAAAAAGAAAAAGAAAAAGAAAAAGAGGCGGATCAAGCCTCAACTGTTTTTCCAACTCGATGTGGATCAAGCCTTAGTTGTTTTTCCAATAACATTTACAAGTGAAACCCACTATCCACTATGCAAACCAAAATGCACTCACACGGGCTAGTGTTGTCCAATATACACTAGGTGAGCCCCAAGGAAGTGGCTAAGTGAGAAATTCATGCCAGATCTAGAGAATCTCATCGTACAATGACAAATTCATTCCAATTCTATAGGCTCTCATCATACTAACCATACCAAAGCTATACCTCCAATAACTTTGATAAGGTGCCACAAAAATATGAACTTCAAGCTTCATAAGGCTAGCAAGCTTTGTTATGCTAAGAACTCATGAACAAAATGTAAATAAGATAAGGTGTGTTCAAAGGGGTTTTTCTTAGTTCATGAAAGGTCTCACCTTAGGGAACATCGTGCTTAATGTCTCCAAGAGAGGCTAGTCGAGGATAAAAGATTCACAACTTAGGGAATGCAATCCATAGCATTACCACTAAGAGGAATTCATATGATCAGAAAGGTCATTCTCTTGAATAATATCAAGCCCAATGACACCACAAAGAAGACACATCACATGAAGTAAGAAGACCACACTTTGAATAAAAAATTCACACTTCCTAGGAGATGTATGCTATCATCACTAAGAAAGAAACATGCAAACAATGAACGAGGGACTATATGCCCCCACTTAAAATATCAAAATACTTGCTATGTTGGTATTTTAACTAGAAAGAAAGGAAGAGGGGATCCTCAGAAAGAATGTATACCTCGAAAAGCTAGTTATCCTTGCCCCTAAATCATAGAGACAAAGAAAACCACCAAGAACTATCATATTGCTACCAAGATAGATATGGTTGCACCTAATATATATTGTACCACCATGAATGGCAATGAGTAAGAAATATAAAGCTACTAATTCCACATAGTGATGAGCAACGTGATAAGATGAAAATCAGTATCAATTAGAGGAAATAGGTGCATCAACACAAGGAAGCGCACCACAATCCTTAAGATGCTGAATTTTATCACTCAAAGCCTTACATTCATTAGTTGAATGACAATGAACTCTATGATATACACAAAATGAACTTTTGTTATAAAATTTTGATGAGGTAAAAATAACCTCATCAATATAATGAACTAAATACCTTACCTCACATCTCCCAGCCATCTTTACCTTGCCAATTAATTTTCTTTAGGATAAGTAATTGCTTTCTTTTTGTGAAAAGGTGTACAATCTTTATTTCTTGAAATTAGTTGAAATAAGCTAACCCGCGCTAATGTAATGGTTTAGTTTCTAAGTATTGTATAGGTTAATCAACACAATCAGTCATCATTCCAGTCAAGAGGATTCAACAAAGACTTCAACATAATGGAAGACAAGCACTAGAAGAATAGGTGCCAAAACTTTAGGGGAATGCATGATGGATTGAGCTTTTGGAGTTTCTTGTTATTTTCAGCTTGAAGAATTTATGGCTCAATTTGAGCCCTTTAATGCTTTATGTTATGGACTTCAAGTCCATTAGTTTGTTAAAATCAATTGAAGACTTTGTCAGAGGTAAACTTTACCATATGAAATATAGGATTTAGTTAGTTGTTTTTGTATAAATATGTAACTGTCAGAAGCAACGATATTAAAAGAGATATCGTTATGTTATTATTATGTTTTCTGAGTTTTTTTTTTCAATATAAATAAAATGATTTTTGCCTATATCCTTTTGATTTATTAAGTATTGAATGGAATCATTTTGAATAGAGTAATATTGAAGTTACAAAGTGTATTTGATCTGAGCTAAGAGTAGGAGCACCCGAGAACTGGCCACTCGAGGGACTGTATATTAGATAGATAAGTATTCTACTTTTAATTCTGTTACTTTCATTTTGTAAATGATAACTGTGAGTGAAGTTTATTTTCATGTGTGTAGTTTTGTTAAGATTAATCCTGCAAGTTGTAGTTGAGTCTATAATATTTAAGTTTTGTTTTATGAAGTTCTGAAGCACCTACTTTCATTGTTAGTTTCAAGCTATTAAGTTATTTTATGTTAGTTGTTAAGTTTGTTATTTGTTGCTAGTTAGATGTTTCATAGTTTCTTTACAAGTTTTTCCTCTTCAACAATTTACACACTTCTTAGTTTAATTATTTCCATGCTTTCTAGTTTAATCGTTATGCTTTTTAGATTAATAATTTCCTACTTTCTAGTTTAGTTGTTTCAAGCTTTCTAGGTAAATGATTTCCTTTTTTCTAGTTTAGTGGCCTCTTAGTTTAAATTTTCATTTCAATTGTTCCAAATCCTTAGAAAACCCGAGAGAGAGATACTCAAGATTCCTTCTATTGCATATAGCCTTCGAACACTACCCAATCGATATATTAACACATTTATCAACTAAAGAGATAAGACCTAATGACAACCTATCACTTTTTGGCGCCGTTGTCAGGGAGCCTTCCTTTTCTAGTGTTATTAGAAGATACCTTGAATACCTCTTTTAGGAACAAAAAAAATCCTTTGGCTTCCTATTCTGCATGGTCAGGAAATGAGGCCCACGAAAATTCATACCAAAAACCCCCCCAACCGACATACCAACCACAAGTAGGGAGGTGTTGTGACCTTTTCATAGATCGCCCCATTCAAGATGGGGACCCCTAATTTTTGCTCCATTCTGGTCTTTTGGGCTTTGGTTTTTCTCTCTCTCTCTTTGTCTCTTTTCTGATGTTTGCCTTTCGAGGATAGTGCCTGTCATTGAACTTAAACGTGAAATTTTGGCCAAATCTAAAAATTAGGGTTTCCACCTTTCTGGTCAATCCAGGGTCAAATGAAATGAATGAATTAAAAATTGAGACTAACATTATTGTTAGTGTGATTCCAACAAGCTTCCACTAAAATTTCATCAGATTCTGGCAACTTACTATTTTTAGTAAGTGTGTAATTCAGGTCATTTCGTCAGCATTCTTGAAGTTTTAACAGTCACACTACATTCAGAACACATCAAGCTACTCATGTAAAAAATTTGAGCTGAAACAGACAACTTTCTATTTTTAGCAATTCAGCTTCCGGAGTAGATTTCAGGGCTTAGATGCAGAGTTTTTCAACGCATGTTTGGAGATTCCTTCTGGGTTTTTGAAGACCTTCGCGATGGTGTAACATGCAAAGTGAGATGATGACTTTCAGAGTTCAGCCTTCAGAGGTTATTTTTAGGGTTTGCATGTTAGATTTTCCTTTGCATGTTTGCATATTCTTTATGGGTTTTTCGAGAGCTTCGCAGTGATATGACATGCAAAGTGAGATAATCACTCCTTCAACAACTTGCTATTTTTATCAGATACATCCCGACAGCCGCCTCCCAACACTTCAAACTGATCGCAATGCAACAGAAACGAGGACAAATGCAGGAAGTTTGATATGCGTGCAGAACAAATTAGGGTTTCCAATTTCGGGACCCAAAAAGAGGGGTAAAAAGTCAGAATTTTTGAAAACCAGTGTAAACCACCGCGATCAGCATCCTTCAAGCTATCCACTGATAAAATTTGAGGGCAAACAGAACACTTACTATTTATAGTAAGTCATTTTGGAAACAGGCTAAAAATAGCAAGTCGGCAACAAGCGTCGATGCCAACAGGTAGGTCACGTGGTGAGGAGCACGTCATTCGAATTTCAAAGCAAATGGAGTTGTGGAGATATCAGAAGCAGGAAATTTCTATAAATAGCAAACCACCTTCAGAAATGGGCTAAAAATAGCAGGCCACCTCGAAATAGCAGTGTCAACAGGTTGATGAGGTTGTGAAGATGCAGTGTCTAAAATTTCAAGATAATCTGAGCTTTTGAAATGCAAGAATTAAAAGGGCTTACTATAAATAGTAGGCATGGAGAAGCTGGCAGAGGTCAGGAAAAAATGGCTAAGGCATGAGTTTCATCCTGCAGCTACTTCAAAATGTGCCCAAGGAGAAATAAGGTGATGAAAAATATTCTAAGTCATTGTTAAATCTACCTGACACCTCCAAATTCACCATCCTTGAGGAGTTGCTAAATTTTTTTCTAAGTGTTCAAATATCCTCCTACCTTGGTGAAATGCGCCCTCTTCACAGGCATGAAATGAATTTTTTTTTAAGTGTTCAGTTTGGTCCTGTAGCTACCTTAAAATGCGCCCACCCTCAAGGAGAAAGTTTTAAAAAATTCTAAGGCACAAGCTTCATCCTGCTCACTGGGTAAAATGTGCCCATAAATTAAGGAAGTCAAGGAGGTCAACAAACTTCATCCACCTCCCATGGCCAAATGCACCCACCTTGAGGGTTTGATGGGAAAAAAAATTCTAAGTATAAAACTCGTCCTTCACATATGGCCAAATTCGCCCATCTCAAGAAGGGATCAAAGATTCAAGGAAAGAGTCAAAGGCGTTCATCCTCCAAGCATAGCAAAATGCGCCCAAATGAGGGCATGTAAGGACAAAAATAGGGGAGCTCAAAGGCCAAAATGTGGCGTTGAATGTGTTTCATCCCTCATGACCTCCAAATGCGCCCATGTTTTAAGCTTCATCCACCTCACTATGTGAAATGCGCCCATGAAGCTAAGAAGTCAACAAGTCAAAACACGTTGGGAGTTTCATCCTCCATGCATGCTTGAATGCACCCAAATGAGGGCATGTGAAGACAAAATTAAGGAAGTCAAAGGGTCACAAGGAGGCGTGTTAAAGGTTATTTCTCCCGTACATGTAATATGCGCCATCTAAAAGGTGAGTATAGAGTGAAACGTGGTAAAGTTGATAAGTGAATAATATGCTAAGCATTGAATATTATATCCTTCTTAACTAGTGAAATGCGCCAAGAGGGAAAGGTAGGAAGTGTGAAGTGAAATATACTAAGGCATTGGAGAATATTGCTAAGTGGAGATAAATACACTAAGGCGTTGGGATTTAAAAAGAAATATATCCTTCATGACAAGTAAAATGCGCCTAAGGCATTCAAGAAAGAAAAATTTCTAAGTGAGTTGAAACATACAAAAAATTTCTCACCATAGGAGGATGAAATAAAATTTTCTAAGGAAAAATTTTCAAAAGTGTTGAGTGATTCAAAAAAAAATTCTAAGGCAGGGAAATTTTCCTTAGGAGAAATACGCCCAAGTTGAAATAGTGATGAAATTTCCTAGAGCACGAGCAGGATTGCCAATGAAGGAGTCCGATGATGCCAGCTGCACAGTGTCAACAAAAATATTTCCAAGTCAAAGCAATAAGAAATGTTCACAGATGTGAAGAACGTGATTAAATTTGTTTAAAAAAAATAAATTATTTTTCCAAGGTTCAAAATTCAAGAAAATTAAATGAACCCGTTCGTTGTGTACCCATGAATTCGACACGTTCTGAAGAAAATTTTCTTCTGGGTACTGGACATTTGCGATGAGGAATGGATTTCAAAGTCTTCCATAGTTCGTTGGGGCCTTCAACATGAATAATTTGATCGGTGCTCAAATTATTAATTTTCCTAAGGGAAATTTTAAAATTTTCTAAGGCAAATGTGAAGAAAATGTGTTTTCAAGGTAAAATCCTCCAGACAATGAATTTGAAAATGATCGCCTAGATGATTTTTGATCGAGTTCCTGATGAAAGCTTTTCTTTCTCGAGCCTGAGTTGGGTGAAATATCAAAGTGAAGTGCATCGAGCAGAATGCAAGATGGCTTGGAAATTTGGCTAAGGCGTGAAGAATTTGAACGCGAAGTTGACTAGTGAGGACGATGAACGCTTGGAAGTTAGAGCGTGAAAATTAGGTAAGTAAAGTGAATTTATATTATGAAGTGTTCTAATTGTCTTCTCCTTGCTTGTTTTGTAGGAGAAACATTGAGACCAAACGATGATGACTTAAAGTAATGAAGCATATAGTCCAAGATGATAAATCACGAAGGAAGAAAAAGTTGCAAGAAAATGGCTAAGTGTTGAGACTTAGTGACAAAGAAGAAATATTTTCAAAACTCAAGATGGAGAAAAGAATGGAAGCTCGAGCAAAGTTGAACAACAACATCAAGAAGAAGATCAAGAACAGTGTGAACGCGTCTACAAATAGGAATCTTCTAGAAGATGGTGGCCATTAATTGCTCATTTATTGCCCCACTCTCCATTATGGCGGTTTTTAGGGTGAATCTTGTTTAGGGTTGAGGTGGCACAATCTGGGCCATCCAGCCAATTGTAATCTAAGCCGTCTGTTGGACTTGGCCATCTATAAAAGGGGGAGTCCCCCTCATTTGTACTCAGTAGAGGTAGAGCTTAGAGATCAAACTAGAGAGTAGAGCAGAGGCACTTTAGTTGTAATATCTTAGCATAGTGTAGTTTGAAGAAGAAGGAAAGTTTTCCTTTGAAAACTTTGTAAGAGATTGTTGCGAAAAACTATTGTAATAAAAGATCTTTCATTGAATGGTGAATTCATCTTTGTTATAAGTAGGTAGTAAGATTTCTTCATCCCTTCAACTTCAAGTAGCATAAAGTAGTGTAGTTTTCAGTTCATGCAAGTAGTTTACTGTGGATTTGTGGTGTTTGATCGATGTAGCTTCTCTTTATCCATACGACTAGCGACTCACTGACGCTGAGTTTTCCTTGCGTGGTCAACTAGACATCATTTCAAACTTAACTTCGATTGTGATTCGTATGATTGTATGCATCGTTGTGATGGTACATGTATGTTGAATTATAATTTGAATATTCTTCGTTACTCCCCTAAAGATTGCACCAATTTTGCTGAAGCTATCCGATGCAAGGCTTGGTGAAATCTGGTTGAAGTCTGCTGAAGTCGAGCTCCACATATCTTGCATTTAGAATAGAACATAAACTTCTTAGGCCCTACACTCATTTAATTTCAGTTCATTTCTGGTTAGGATTAGGAAACTTGTGCTCACTTGCCAAATCATCCAAATTACATGAAAGCCCTTAGTCCACTGTCTGCTGTCAACTGTCGAACAATTGTGTAAGTCCCCTTGAAATACCAGCAAAATCACATCAAGCCAACTGAGACTATTCGCATTAAAGGAACCTTGGAGTTAAATGTATGATTTGTCTCACAATCTTAGCATGCAGGAAACTTTGTTCAAGAGAGAATAGTGTAGCCTTTGGTGACTTTATTCTGAGTTGTTGTGGTCACGAAAATCACATCAACAGGAGGAAGAAGTCTGAGATCAAGAACTTACTGAAGAATTGATCGACGAGGATCAACCTGAGACCTCCCCACGTACTCCAGAAAGAGAACATATAGTTGTAGAGGAGCGTATTCCTTTGCAAACTCCTGAGCCTCATCCAACTAAGTGAACTTTTGAAGAGGACCAAATCTCCTTCAACATCATGGGTGACTGTAGAAATTCTGCTAACCTTAACCCTCCACCGCCACGTAGGTTCACTTATCCTATTACTATCGATATAGATGACGACACTATTATGAAAAATATCTTTCCAACCTTCTTGCCAACCTTTCGAGGTTTACCTTCTGAAGACCTTGACCAGTTTCTATTTGAGTTTAAAGTCTTTGTCAGACATATGACTACAAGAATTATATCCAGAAACTAAAGCTCTTTCCCTCTACTCTGAAAGACTCAGCAATGCGCTAGTTCATGGGATTAGCTTCATGGTCGATAACCTCCTAGGATGAAATGGAGACTTTCTTTTTGGAGAAATACCAAAGCTACTACAGGGTAAGTGATAGGAAAGAAGAATTGTTCAAAATAAGGAAAAATGAAGACAAAAGTCTAGAATATTACCTCGACGGGTTTATCTTCTCATCTAAACAGTGTGGTAGAGAAGCCATAAGTTTAGAGATTCTGAAGACCTTATTTCTTAAAGGTCTTGATGAAGATTCTCAAAGGAGCTTGGATTTAATGGGAAAAGGAGACGTGTCCCAATTGGGACTTGATGATATCACTAAATTATGTCAGAATTTCTCTCGTACCCAAGGAGGTATCCGAAAGTCTACTCTCTTTAAAGGTTCCAATGAAATAGGAAAACTACGTGAGGAGATAAACAATCTTAAAATTGACATTCTGGTTCAGTTAAACACCACGTTAGATGGAATACAGGATAAAACACGAAATCCTGAGACCCTGTCCATCTACTACCCTAGGTGTTGAAACAAAAATCTGTTAAGGGAATGCCCTTTGGATAAAGTTGAAAAATTTGATGTTTTTCAAGTTTGTGATAAGATCCATCCTATTGACCAATGTGATATTTTGAATGCCATCAAGAATTCTAAGAAGAGAACAACTCTAGTTGAGGAAGAGATCAACTTTTTAAATCAAAGAACTGGAGGGAATTTTTCTTATGGCCAAACCTTAAACCCTTCTTGGAGGCCTCAAAACATCTGGAATAATAATCAATGGGAAGCACCCTAGCCTCATGCACCACCTAATTGGGGAACTTATCCTTGGGGACCACCTGAATGGGAAAACTAGTCTTGGGGAAACCCTCAATGGCCCAACCAGACTCAACAACAATGGTATCCTCAGGACCCTGCTCCTCAATGGAATCAACCTCAGAATCAATTTTATACTGGTCCCAGAAGAATTCCTAATCAACAGCAGAATCTTTTACTAGCTCCCCATAATACTTGGAAAAATGAGCAAGTTAATCAACCACAAATTCCAGTGCAACCTATTCCAAACCCAAAGAATAATCATCAGAGTAATCTAGTGTATTCCACTTAATAGGACAATGTTACTAGACTTAATTATATACATTGTGGAAACTTGCAATTAAGATATGGAAAAACACTTTCGCAACCAACTATTGAAGAAATTTTGTATCAGGAGGAGGGGGTTAGTCTCCAACTGATCCTTTAAAGGATTCCACTCCTAAAGATAAAACTAAATTTCCTTTTCTAGAACATCTAAAACCAATCACCATGACAGATACTCCAGAAATGTCTACGTTCATTGAAACTATGCTGATACAAGAAATTAAATAGTTATAGATTGAGGCTTCTTTGCTACAAGAAATTAAGGATATTCCTGAGTTAAACCAACTGATCAAATAGTTGTGTATCAAAACTCCAGGGAGGAAACCAAAACAAATAAATACTATCCACATAAATGGTTATCTAGTTGACTTTTTGGCTGGAAATACCACTACTTTTAAATATGATGACCTAGGTAGTCCACTTATAACTATAAAAATCAATGAGGTAGCAGTACCTAATGCTTTAGTGGACCTTGGAGCAACCATTAACGTAATGACTATTGATGTAATGGAAAAGTTGGGACTTACTGATTTACATCCCACAACTACAGTCTTGCAAATGGAAAACCAATCCATAGCCATTCCCAAGGGCATCATTGAAAATGTTCTTGTTAAGGTTAATGGATGGGACTATCCAGTGGATTTTCAAATAATTCAATCTCTTACACCCAAATATAGTTATCCAATCATTCTGGGAAGACCATGGCTGGCTATTGTTGCAACCAAAATTGATTGCAGAGAGGGAGGAATGACCATTTCACATGGTCCTAATAGCAAGAATTTATTCTTGTATCCCCCTGCCATGCATGCTAAACATAATAAAGTATGGGTGGATGAACCAAAAGGTTCCAATGAATAAGAAAATTTAGCTTCATTGGCCATGGTAGTCATTAAACAACATGGTGAAGAATTAGAGGATGAATTGGAGAACAATATGGAAAATATTACCATGGATTCAAGTGATGAGGAGATGTTGGATGTAGAAGAGATCCTAGGACAACCAATCAACATAGACCACATTGAATTTGATAATGCTGGTTTCATGGGATTACCTTGTCCTTTGGAAAATTTAGTTCTAAGAACATACCATTTCTTTGCAGACATTTCTAGACTTCATAAAACCATACCTCATAGCTGTCCCCTTAACACTTTGACAAGGCCTATGTACACTATCACATCCAACCATCTGGGTGTTAAAACTATTATGTTGCTGCCAGGAAAAAATTTGAACAATAATAGTTGGTTGACTAAGCCAGAAGAACATAAATTGTTTGATATCCTGGTGAATAGATCTAAAGCTTTTGCTTGGGACTACAAAGATATGAGAGGAATACACCCCAAGCGTGTCTACTCACCATATCTATACCAAGGATGTTCAACTTGTTTTCCAACCACAATGGAGACTCAATCCTTCCATGAAGGATATCATTAAAACTGAAATTGAGAAACTCCTACAAGTGGGTTTTATTTATTTGATTTCTGACAGTAAATGGGTGTCACCTTTGGTCGTGGTTCCAAAGAAAAATGGAAAATGGAGAGTGTGTGTAGACTATAGGGAACTTAACAAAGCAACACACAGAGATTACTTTCCCCTACCATTTGTAGACCAAGTTTTGGATAACTTGGCTAGGAGAAAATATTTCTCATTTCCAGATGGATTTAGTGGTTACAACTAGATACAGGTAGCAGTAGAAGACCATGATAAGATGACTTTTACTTTCCCCTGGGGAACATTAGCATATAGAGTTCTTCCTTTTGGGCTATGTAATGCTCCTGCAACATTCCTGAGAGCTATCTTGGCCATATTTGCTGAATTGGTGAATGAGTGTGTAGAAGTTTATATGGATGAATTCACTATATATGGTTCAACCTTTGATGAAGCCCTCTAAAATCTAGAAAAAGTGTTGAAGCAATGTGAGGATCATTGTTTTTCCCTAAGCCACGAGAAATGTATGATAATGGTAGACCAAGGAACAGTGTTGGGACACCATATTTCTGATGAAGGGATAAAAGTCAATCCTAAGAAAATTGAAGTAATACAACAAATTGTGACCCCAACAACCCAGATTGATGTTAGAAGTTTCTTAGGGCATGTTGGATACTACCAAAGATTTATAGAAAATTTCAGCAAGATTGCAGCCCCTATGTTTTCCCTTCTCTAGAAGAATGTAGAGTTCAATTGGACACTTGACTGTCAATCATCATTTGAAATAATCAAGGAGAAACTCATCTTTGCTTATGTCCTTCGTGGACCTAATTGGAACCTTCCATTCCATATTTATGCTAATGCATCTGATGATGCTATTGGAGCAATATTAGGACAAGAAGATATGAATGGGGGAAAGTATGCCATATATTTCATTAGTAAGAATTTGACTCCAACATAAAGGAATTATACCACAACAGAGAAAGAATTCTTAGCTGTAGTACATGCCATTAAGAAATTTTGACACTATATTATAGGATACAAAGTTACAATGTACAAAGACCACTCAGCCATCAAATACCTCATGAAAAAACTTGTAGTGAATGGGAGGATAATCAAGTGGTTGTTTCTCCTCTAGGAATTCAACGTAACAATTATTGACAAACCAAGGAAGTTCAATGTAGTTGTAGACTTCTTATCCCGAATTAAACAAGATGATGGTGATTGTGCTCTGGTATAGGATGAGTTCCTGGATGAAAATCTATTTTCCATCTCTACTAAACTCCTTGGTTTGTCGATATTTCCAACTACTTAGCCACCTCAGAAGTACCACCTCATTTTACATCAAAACAAAAGAAATGCCTTGTTAGAGAAAGTGCCCCTTTCAAATGGATTAATGAGATCCTATTTTGATGTGGACCTAATATGGTTCTATGATGTTGTGTTAGGGTAGATGAAACCTATAATATCCTTAGAGCTTGTCATGATGATCCTTCTGGAGGGCATTATTCTGCTAAGAGGACAACTCATAAGATTTTAGGTGTAGGATATTATTGGCCTTCTATGCATAAGGATATCAAGAAATATGTTCACAGATGTGATCAATGTCAAAGGGTAGGAAGACCAGCTACATCTAATGAGATTCCCTTGTAACCTTAGGTAGTCCTTAAACCATTTGAAAAATGGGGATTGGATTTTATCAGTCCTATAGACCCTCCTTCACAAGGAAAATAATATATTTTGGTTTGTATCAACTATCTGATGAAGGGGGAAGAGGTTCAAGCTTTATGAGTTGTTAGGGAGGAATAGGTAGCTGACTTTCTTTACAACAAAATTTTCCTTAGATTTGGAGCCCCTAGGACAATTGTCACAGATCAAGGCCCCCAATTTATGTCTAAGGTTTTTTTAGCCTTCACCAATAATTTTCAGGTGAGCCATAAGAAGTCCTCACCCTACCACCCTCAGGAAAATGGTTAGGTTGAAATCACTAACATGGAGCTAGAAAATATTTTAACAAAAATAGTTTCATCAGGAAGGAAAGACTGGGCTAGGAAATTGCTTGAAGTCGTTTGGGCTTATAACACCATGTGGAAATCAATTACTAGTTATAGTCCATACGAGCTAGTTTTTGTGAAGAAACCTCTCTTTCCCATTGAATTTGAACTCCAAACTCTTAGGACAACATAGATCTTAAACGAGCCCAGGTAGAGAGAGTTTTACAACTTCATGAGTTGGATGAACTCCGTTTGGATGTCCTCCATCAAACTGAGTTGCTACAATAACAACACAAAGTCTGGCATGACAAGCATATTAATGAGAGAGAATTCCATAATGGGGATTGAACACTTTTGTTCAATTCCAGATACAAGGATCACCAAGTAAAACTCAAAACTCATTGGCTCGGTCCATATGAAATTTCTGAGGTATTTGCAAATGGTGTGGTACATTTGAAGCCCATTGATGGTGATACCCGAACTCTCCTGGTTAATGGACACTAGTTACACATCTGCCATAAACCTGTTATTAAAAAGGAATTCACAAAAATTGTAGAAATGTAGGGAGAAATCCAATGCATTGACTCTGCTACAATAGAGTCAATATAGTTTTTTTTTTTGTTGCACATATATCAAAAAAAAAAGGCATGTGTATGAATTTATTTCAGAGCATTTCTTTCAAATTATTCATCCTTTGTACTTGGCTAAATTTTGTTTATATTTTGTAGGACTTCATGTTTCATCAAACACAAATTCTAGCGTAACTTGTTGTGGTGCTCTGGAACTTGTTGGCTCAGTTGCTATGGTGCTCTGAAACTTGTTGACTCATTTGTTGTTATGCTCCAGAACTTTCACAACTGACTTGTTTCATTCCATATTTTGTTCCTGCATTCTGGTGCATCTCTTAGCGATGCTTCGACAAGTCAAAGTCCAAAGTCCTATACTTTTCTTCCTTTTTGGTTGCCTCTTCCAACAATGCTCCGAAAGCTTTTCCTTCTGCATTTTGGCTGCATCTTTTAGCGATGCTCCAAAATTTTGTTGTTTCTTCCTTTTGGCGACATCTTTCGGTGATGCTCTGAAACTTGTTTTGTTGTTGCTCTGGCTACATCTTTCGATGATGCTCCAAATTTTTTTGGGTTACTATTTCGACTGCATCTTTTGATGATGATCCAGAAACTTCATTGTTGCATTCTGACGACATCTTTCAGCGATGCTTCAGAACTTTTCCACTTCACTCTTTCACTCAGAGTGCATCTCTAGCTTGCTTTAGAACTTTTCATCCTTCACCTCGGCTGCATCTTTTAGCGATGCTCTAGATTTTTGTCAATTCTTTTCCTTTTTCAATGCTTTGATTTTTCTAAAGTTCTACTCATGCCCATTATTCAAATTTTGTCATCATTACCATTTTTCCCTAATTCATCATATGCTTTCATAATAAATGAAAATTATTATGACAACCTTTTTGTCATAATAAACTCTGCCAATAGGTATTTGTCCCATCCATGTCATAATCATTTGTTGCCGCCCTTGCCAAATCACATAACTATCCTGTTACGTTAGCAAAAGGAGAGTGATGTTCAATTTAATTGAAGGATGTAAGGTATGTATAGTTTTCACTTAAATTAGTAATTTTTTTTAATAAAGATTAATTAATTGGAATGAACCACCACTTTTCCAAATATAGTAAATTGTGCCATCACGCGATTGCTTGTAGTACGACAATCTTTGCACAATTTCCCATGCAAAACCATCATGATTATACAATAAAGCTCAAGTAAGATAATTAATTTCCTTTCCATCGGTTATATCAAAACTACATTTCCTTCCATTTGCAATTCAATTGTCTAAACAAGTTGAGCATCACAATATTTTTGCAGAATTTAGTAGAGTAGCGAGGGAAGTATAAAATGGGAGGAGCTAAGAAGTTTGAACCAACCTTTTTGGATAAATTGTTAGCATTGGGAAACATTGCAGGCCTATTTCAAAAAGCTGGGTGGCTTGAATTTATGAAGAAGTTTGAAGGGCATACAGAGTAGCTGGTAAAGGAATTTGCAGAAAAATTTGCAAACGAGCAAATTGTGGTGTGTGGCAAGTGTTTCCGGGTAAGTTCAAAAATCATCTCTTGTCTCTCTGTTCTAGAGAATAGAGGCATTAATTTGAATGAAGCTACCAACATTACTTATCAAAGAATGGTAGAATTGTTCCATAGAGAAGGGGAGCCTCAACCTGTAATAACTATAAGTACTAGGGGAAAACACAAAGGTTTTCACATAATGTCTATTTCAGAACCCTGGAGAACTGTCGTAGCTTGGATAATTAAATATTTTACCTATGATAGACAAGTAGCAATGGTACTAGGGCCCCCTTTGCATATGCTTATTCATTTGCGCCATGGCACCGAAGACCCTTCTCTTAGGGTCAATTTACCAATATTTTTGTATAACTTAGTCACCACCATGATAGAAAAGTATAAAATTGGGTCAAGACCACTCAAACACCACAACCTTGTACAATTGATATGCAAGTACCATTTTTCGTAAGAAAACAGAAAAGAAATGGCAGAAATTCCTACGTAAGTTTGAAAATGTGGAGTCTGAAAAACCTCTTGAGGGTGAATCATCCAAACAAGCCGACCAATCTTTAGGAGAACCCTCCTTTGAAGCTTTATTTGCTCCTGAATCTCAATAGACCTCAACAGATCCTAGCGGAAAAGTGCCAAAAATTTTACCTGATGCATCAGAAACCCCAAGGCATTGAGAAAATGTAGAAATTATACATTTTGGAGATGAGGAAGAGCCTCCTCACAAGAGGAAGGGGTGAACTAAAGTAACCTTCCAAACAACCCCTCCTTTACGGAGAAGCAAAAGGTTATCTGTTGAGTCTAGTGAAAATGTGGCTCATGATATAGGAAGTACCTCTAAAGAGAAGAAACCTAGGACTAAAGCATAAATAGTGGAAATTGGAAAACAACCTAGTGATGAAGAAATAAGTGAAACAAAGAAATGGGCTAGACAATCTCCTAGGGTTGAAGGGGAGAGAATTCCATCTACAACAGAACAAGAGGGGGATAGGGCACAATCGCCACATTTTGTGGATATTGAGGATGATCCTGTGGGATGATTGTCCCCCTTTATTGATAGAATTATTGAGACAAGTTCATTTGATGTAGGAAATGTACTTAACATTGAGGAAAATGTACTTAATGCTGAAATGGAAATCCCGAATCCACCTTTTTCTTTTAATACAGGGGATGAAGAATTTGATCAAAGAGGGGTAGGATTAGAAAAATTAAAAATAGAAATTATTGAGTTAAAATCCTGGTTGCAAGAGAATGAGGAACAAATTAGCCAATAGCAGGAGGAAATAGAGGCACATATTGCAATCATCGGGAAAAGGGATCAAGAAATAGTAGATTTGAAAATGCAAGTGGAACAAAAAGATAGGGTTATTGAGCAATTGTAATATCAAATACAGTAATGGAATTAGGAAAGCAAAAAGTACATGGCTGGTTTGTTTGAAAAAGACAAGCACATCAAAGATTTAAAAAGTGATTTTATGCAAATGTTTAATGCTTTTGAAGAAGAGAGGAACAAACAAAATATTGAGCTTAATGCCTCTGTGAGTAGAATTGTGGAATTAGAACAGGACTTACATGAGAGTGATACCAAGCTTATAATGGAATCAAAAGGAACATAAACCAAATCAATTATATTAGAATGGTTCTAGGTATGTATCCCTCCATTACTAATGAAATGGATGGAAATATGTTACTTCCTAAGGGATGTAAAATTTGAAAATGCCAGGCTGAAAAAGGAGTTGGTTTTGTTGAAAGAATCATTTGACAGGGTATATAGAGCTAAATAGGATGCTTGTCAAATAGGTGAATTGTTGTTGGCTTGTAGAAGACCGTCCAGGTTATATTCTATGTTTCTTAATGAACAACTCCTGAGATGGAAATTACTTAAAATTTATAATAACCAGCCACATGATCTTGATGACAAAGATTTTTTCAAAATATTTGTAGAGTCAACTCCTGATCAACAAGATTTATTATGTGAGTTCTTTGTCCATAATTTTCTCTTAGAAAGGTATACATATTTTTATGTCAATTTCTTTATTGGGGAAGTGCAGTTGAGATCATTTCTGTCCACCATGCACAATCAAACCCAATGGTAGGATCAAATAAGAGAATACTCATAGGTAGAGAAAACAATTGGATTACAAATGAGGTATCCCCATAGGAAGCCTTTCTCCTTCAAAGCACATTTCTTGAGTATTAAGCTTAATGAGGTTGTGCAAAGCAAATACAACAATAACCTTTTGCTATGCCATAATCATTTTCAAGATCAAGGGTCAAAATTGATAGGGAGAGCTTGGCATGCATGTGAAGACAGATATAATCCTCTTCCTATGCATCTAAAGAAAAGAGAGATAATTTCACCTCTTAACATTAGATGGTCCTATAGAAGGGTAGTAGCCTTGGCTGGTATCATAGAGAAATTAAAGATTGATTGGATTGGAATGAGGTACAGACCTCTACTTCTTTCACCACCCCCTGCATTACATATCAACACAGATTAGAGCAATGAAAGTTTTGAGAGATGGAAAGCAAGGGTTAATCTTCATCATGGTTTTTTAAGAGAACCTAATGATCTGGATACATAGGCAGATGATTTTTATGATCTCAATACAAAATATGAGGAGTTGAGCAAAAATAGGGGAAATGGAGAACAGGGTGCACAGCAAAGAGCAGGAGGACCTACTCGAGCTTAGGAAGGGGAGGAAATGATGAGGTAAAAATAACCTCATCAATATAATAAACTAAATACCTTACCTCACATCTTCCATCCATCTTTACCTTTCCAATTAATTATCTTTAGGATAAGTAATTGCTTTCTTTTTGTGAAAAGGTGTACAATCTTTATTTCTTGAAATTAGTTGAAATAAGCTAACCCATGCTAATGTAATGGTTTAGTTTCTAAGTATTGTATAGGTTAATCAACACAATCGATCATCATGCCAGTCAAGAAGATTCAATGAAGATTTCAACATAATGGAAGACAAGCGCCAGAAGAATAGACGTCGAAACTTTAGGGGAACACATGATGGATCGAGCTTTTGTAGTTTTCTGTTATTTTCAGTTTGAAGACTTTATGGATCAGTTCGAGCCCTTTAATGCTTTATGTTATGGACTTCAAGTCTGTTAGTTTGTTAAAATTAGTTGAATACTTTGTCAGTGGCAATCTTTACCATTTGAAATATAGGATTTAGTTAGTTTTTTTTGTATAAATATGTAACTGTCAGAAGCAATGATATACAAAGAGATATCGTTATGTTGTTATTATATTTTCTGAGTTTTTTTTTCAATATAAATAAAATGAGTTTTTCCTATCACCTTCTGAGTTATTGAGTATTGAATGGAATCATTTTGAATGGAGTAATCTTGAAGTTACAAAGTGTATTTGATCTGAGCTAAGCGTAGGAGCACCTGAGAGCTGGCCACTCGAGGGACTATAGGTTAGATAGATAAGTATTCTACTTTTAATTCTGTTACTTTTATTTTGTAAATGATAACTGTGAGTGAAGTTTATTTTCATGTGTGTAGTTTTGTTAAGATTAATCCTACAGGTTCTAGTTGAGTCTGTAATCTTTAAATTATGTTGTTTGGAGTTTTGGAGCACCTACTTTCATTGTTAGTTTCAAGCTGTTAAGCTATTTTCTATTAGTTGTTAAGTTTGTTATTTGTTGCTAGTTAGTTGTTTCATAGTTTCTTTACAAGTTTTTCCACTTCATCAATTTACATGCTTCTTAGTTTAATTATTTCCATGCTTTCTAGTTTAATCATTATGCTTTTAGATTAATAATTTCTTGCTTTCTAGTTTAGTTGTTTCAAGATTTCTCAGTAAATGATTTCCTATTTTCTAGTTTAGTGGCCTCTTAGTTTAAAGTTTCATTTCAGCTGTCCCAAATCCTTAGAAAACATGAGAGAGATACTCAAGATTCCTTCTATTGCATATAGCCTTCGAATACTACCCGATCGATATATTAATGCATTTATCAACTAAAGAGATAGAACCTAATGACAACCTATCAAATTTCTTTCATGTTCTTGGAGGAAGAGATATCAAGTGAGCTTGGAGAATCCTGGACAAGATACCTTCTTGATCAATAGTAGAAGATGTTCCTTTTTTTTGCAACAAAGATACCTCTTGCTTACTACAAGGTGCCATACATTCACAAGATTCTTTAGATTGTGAAATTTTGTACTCTCCCTTAAAGGAGGGTATCAAATCTAATGAACTCCAATCATTACTAAGAAATGTGTTTGAAGATGAAGCAATATTTGTCCTAGGAGTGTTTTGCATGATGAAATTGAAGTTAAGTAAAGATTTATTTGATTCTTTTGTTTCTTTCAAGGGACAATAGCCAAGACCACTAGTGGTTTCTTGTGTGTTAAAATCTATAGGGACACATATACCTTATTCTCTAGCACCACATCCTTTTCCACTATAACCAAGTTGTTTCAAAAGTTCATAACCTCATCCATAAAATTTTTCCACTTCTTTTAGATTTGGTGGTTTCTACTGATAAACTTCATCAAACTTTGTTGTGTAATTTTTTTATTCTTCTAAAGTGGTTGAAGTGGATGCTTTTGAAGGTTCTTCCAAATTTTGTGTTGACATTACCATTGGTTCTTTCTCGTTTCAGACTCTTTTATTATGATCTTGTATTCTCCCATGAATGTAGGTGTAAAATCTAAGGAACCCCAATCATCCTCCAATAACTTTGTGACCTTTTCAATATTGTTCTCTTTTTGTTCCTCTTGCACGAGTTCTACTTGTGAAGTTGGTATCAATATTTTCAAAGGAATTTCCTTGTCTTTCTCAATGTGAAAACTTTCTTGTTCAAGGTCAGCCTTGATTGTGTAAACCTTGTTGCTATAGACATATTTCATTATATAATAAAGGATCAAAGGCACTGCATGCATTTCATGAATCCATGGTCTATCCAAAAGAAGATTATATGAATTATTATCGAGCATGACATAAATAGGAGTTTGCAATGTGGCCTTTCCAATTGTAATAGGTAATGTGATCACACCAAGTGGTTGTTTTCCCGCATTATCAAATCCATAGATAGACAAAAAATTGGGTTCAATATTAGTCTTATCCACTCAAAGATTGTCCAAAAGGTTTATGCTACACACGTTAAGGGATGATTCATTGTCAAAAAGGGTTCTCTTTATCCCCATCCTATTAATAATAGCTATTATCATGAAAGCTTCATTTTTTTTTGCACTTCCAAAGGAGGTAGCTCACTTTGGTGGAAAAAAATGTCTGAACTCATTCCTTGAATTAGGGATGCTATATCATTTAGGTTTGCACTAGGGGGAGCCAAAAATTGTTGCAATGCATTTTGAAGCATACTATGGTAATTAGGTGAGGCTTGAATAAGTTCCCATAAGGATATCTTAGTAGGAGTGTTTTTAAGTTGTTCCATAAGATCATACTCCTTTCCACTATGTTGCAAGATATTAGGTGCAGATGGGAGATATGGTTGAGGTAATGGTAATGAAATAGAAATGGTTTTTGATTGGCTATTGTTCCTTGTATTAAATGTGTGAGCAATGGTATTACAACTTGGTTGCTACAAAACATTGTTACTATCAAGATATCTCCTAGACTTAATGGTTTCCTTTTAGGTGGCTCTAAGATAAGCATGAGTTTGTTTTGAAATTGGGTTGATGTGAGGGTGGGTATATGGTGAGAAGTGGCTTAGGATATGAATTCTTAGATCCAATAATTAAAGGATTTGTAGGAGGTCTAAGAATTAGAGGACTCGAGGGAGATCTAATGTTCATAACCTCAAAAGACTTATCCCTATTTTGATAATCTTTTAGTGAAGGAGAGTTTAATGTTTCTTCATCATATTCATCTAATTAAGCCACATTACTATTGTTTGAAAGACATGCACCAATTATATCATTCTCTTGCACCATGATATCTTCCCTAGTAGGAGAGTTTTTAGGAGAGGAGCAAACCAGATGTTGATCACATTCCATAGTTATATTTTGTAAGGTAACTTCATCACAAATAGGGGAGGCATCAAGAGAAGAACAACTATCATTTTATTTCTTATCAATGATTGGATCTTTCTGTTCAATTATATCTTCCCAAATGGGAGAATCATTAAGAGAGAGAGAAACAAGAATCTCATGACTCTCAATGAGTGTATCTTCTAACACCAAAATATCTTGTTCACAAATAGGAGAGATATTAGGAGAAGAAAAAATATGATTGTCATGATTATCCATGATTTCATCCTCTTTCACTAAAGTATTCTTAGAAGCGAGAGATGAATGGAGACTAGGTAAATTGATGTTAAGGAATGTGTCAATGATCTCATTCTCTTGTGCCATAATATCTTCCCAAGTAGGAGATTTTTTAGAAGAGAAGCTTTCAAGATTGTCATGATTCTCAATGGGTGTATCTTCTAACACTAAAATACCTTTGTCACAAGTAGGAGAGGTATTGATGTTAAGAAATGTGTCAATGATCTCATTCTCTTGTGCCATAATATCTTCCCAAGTAGGAGATTTTTTAGAAGAGGAGCTTTCAAGATTGTCATGATTCTCAATGGGTGTATCTTCTAACACTAAAATACCTTCGTCACAAGTAGGAGAGGTATTGGGAGAAGAGAAACTATGATTATCATGATTATCTATGTTTACATCCTCTTTCACTAAAACATTCTCACAAATAGGAGAGATATTATGGGATGTGGAATTAAGGAACATGTCAACATTTTCACTCTCTTGCACTAAGAGACTCTCATAAATAGGAAAGATATTGGGAGAATGGATAACATTCTTGTTAATGAGCTTTTTCTTGGCATACTTGGAAAGGAAAGACACTAACATTGTGAAAAGTAATTTTATCCAACCTATGCAATGCTTCAAGAATGTAAACATTGTGTACCCAAAAATGAAAAGTACTTTTATCCATCCTATGCAATGTTTCAGGAATGTAAACATTGTGTACCCAAAAGTGGAAAATACTTTTATCCAACTTATGCAAAGCTTCAGGAATGTAAACATTGTGTACCCAAAAGTGAAAAGTACTTTAATTCAAATTATGCAATGCTTCAGGAATGTAAACATTTTCCCTACAAATCTAATGATTTTCACAACTAAAAGAATTTTGGAATGATTTAAAATAGATACACTAAATGGAAGATTTAAACCCAATGTATAAAACATAAATTCTTGAAAATTGTCATTATGAAACAATGGGTTACCAACAGATCTGATAAGTGCAGAAAACCACAAAAAAGCTCAGAAAAGTTGGGTTTTATGGGCTTTGAAGGACTCATTTTCCCATGGGCGAATGGGTCTCTGTGCAGGTTTTTAAAAAATGAAAAATGAAAATTTTGAGTTGTTCTATGTTTTCTATGTTCCAGGTTGCAAACTAGTACTGACAGTTTCAAAAATTTGGAAAATCAGAGTTGAATGCAAGTGTAAAATGATGTTAAATGACAACTAAAATGACTTATGTTTAAATGTAATTTTGACCCAATTTTTTGATTTAAGTGATTGAAAGTATTCTATTATGTAAATACTATCCAAATCAATCTAACATTATGCAATTTTTTGTTGAATTTTTAGATTTAAAATGAATGCAAAATGCAAGTTTACACCTAAATGCAAGGCACTTTATGCCAGATTTAGAAACCCTAAATTCAATGAATTAATTCAAATCCTAGATCTAGGGTTTGAATGCACTCCGAATCAGAAATTAGAAAGTTAAAAATGTCAGGTTCACCATAATGAAACATAGAAAATAGGTTGGGGTTCAAAACACATGCTTTTATACTAAATTTGGAATGTTTTACCAAACTTACTATAAATAGAAAGGAAAAAATGGGGTGTAATGAACCTATCTATTTTCTATTTAATTTAGGAAACGAGATCCTCCATGATAGAACTAACTTTCAACCCTTAGGTGAGTCAATTCTATGGAAGGTTTGGCAATTTCCTTTATGTGTGTGTAGATGGGGGGTAAAGTTCAAACAACACTTTTAGGAGATGAAAATAAAATAGCAAATGACCTCAAATCTGTAACCTAATACCTGATTCATGTAGATGAAGCATAAATCTAACATAAATAGTCAATTTTGTGCAAATTGGGTGAGTGGAGGACACTTAAAACTTACCTCAAAAATGGTTGCACAGTGTCCCACTTGGTTGTAGAGTGTCCAGGACCCCCTGTCTAGAAATGGGGAATGGGTCCTGAGAACTTTTTGAACTAAATTTTTAGGAGCCTCTGAAGAAAGATACGAGATGCAACTTCCCACTAGTTTCACTCGAAAATGACAAAAAATAAATACGAGATCTAAGTTTTTGTGATCTTCCAACTTCGACAACTTTTGCAACATTTGCAATTTTGCACTTTAGAGACCTCCAACCTTCAATTTTCCTTCAACCTAAAATATGCAACACAAACAGAAGAGGGGAAAATTGTTTGTTTTTGGTGAATGAGGGTTTTCCTTGGTCAAACCCCATTTTGGTAATTAAACCTTGAATTGAATTAAAACATGAAAGGAATGATGAATGAACAATGTAATGTTGCAACTCACCAAATCCTTGAATAAACCTTAGGAGGATGGAAATATTGATCTTGATCTTGCATGAAATGGCTTCAATGGATGTGGATCTTGATGCTTGAATTATGCTTTGAATGCTTGATTTGATCTTTGAAACCTACATCACAATGTTAGTTCCCAAAACATGCATGATGCTTGATAACTTTGACATGATGCTTGAGATTTTGAATGTTGCAACAAATGCTTGAGAAATATTCTCTTGAACACCTTTGAAAATAATCTTAGCTCTTGTAATTGATCTCTTGAAAATCTAATGTTGATTTGATAAAATAACGTTGTATTTATAGACATTTATCCTTAATTCTCAAAAATTAAACATTATAAGCCAACATTTAAAATTTGAATTTGGGATAATAAAAATACCACCAAAACATGGTTTAAAAATGGGTTCCAAAATCTAGGGAGGACCTATTCGCCCATGGCCGAATGGGTCCCAAGTCCCTATTCCTGGAACACACATTGCTCAAGGTGTTTAATTATGTGTTGGCATTAATTGTTGTCAGGTTTTCCCTTCGGAAAATGTAATTGATTAGGCTTGTAGATGTAAAATAGGGCTTATTAAGGCATAATTAAGGCATAATTAAGTCCAATTTAATTAAAAGAGCCCAAAAAAAGTGTGAAAATGTAAAGGAGTACATTTTTCAACACTACATTAAGGAATTATTAAGTCCATTTTAATTGAGGGATCCAAACAAAGTGTGAAAATGTAAAGGAATACATTTTTCTACACTACAATTAATAAAATAATTTATTTCTTCATTAATAACAAAAAAGTCATAAATTTGAGGAAGTGGATTTCAATAGCAGTCTTCTCCTTGCACAAAATTTTGGATCATGGATATACCAATTTGTACAATCTTCCACCTATTCACAAGATATGGGACAAGTGAAACAAATGAAGTGTCCTTTCTATTACCATAATTTCTCTAGAACTACCTTTGTGAGCATTTTGGAGTTGTGAATTTTTTGGGTTGTGATTGATTTGGGGCTACTTGAGATGTAAGCATCCATTCCCACATCTTTCAAAGTCTATTAATTGGAGTTGGGTCATCTTTTATTACCCTATTTCATTAAAAATTAATATTTCCACTAAGATTGTTAGCATTGAAATCCATTTTTGACATATAATAGAAAATAGAAATATATACATCATTCTTAACTAAGATGGCTAATAATTAATCACATAATCATATTAATACTAACATGAAAGGGTTTTTAGGTAATAAAGGAAGGTACTTTTATTCAAAGTATGAGACCAATTTTCACCTCATCAATGTGGTACACTTAGAAAAATTTATAGGTTGGGGTTGATAGAGTTCTAAAGAGACTTGAATGTGCCATGATGACATTTAAATCATTCTTTCACTTTGTTAGTTTCTATCCTTTACTACTAGAACCCTTGGAAAATAATCCTTTCAAATCGAAAATAATCCTTTCAAATCAATTTCCAATAAGGTTTTGTATTGAATGGGAAGTTGTTCCCAAGGCCATGAAAATTTATTTTTTCCTTAACACGTCAATGCTCAATCACAAGGCCACTTAGCTCACATTTAGCATGCATGGAATTTGGAGCCTCACCCCATGCATGACATTGTAATGTCCCCATTTTTGGGTTCTCTTGCATTGTAGTTGGCACTGACCTTCTAGGTGTGTGTCAGCCTTATCAAAGGAGTTATTTGATGTGACCAATGAGATTAGATGATCTAGAGGACCTTTATGAAATTTTCCAAAATTATTTTTGACTTGTGGTGTTTTCAAAGATTTTTGGAGAGTGCATCTATTTATAGTAAGTCACCTGGCTGGGCTCAATTCTCAATATTCATCATCGGTATCACTCATGTCCAGTCAATTTTCAATCTTGATGCCTTTCAATAGTTTTTGCAACTTGGGTACATTAATGAATTTATTTTTATTATATTACTAAGGTTGCTTAGTATTATTTAAATTATTTAGAAAGCACCTTAGTGTTATAGCTCGCTAAAATCAGAATGGAAAGATTTAAATGTTGGAATGTTGATAAAGTGGCTTTATGTGTCAGGAATAATTAAATAATGAAATCAATTATTTTTCAGGGATATAAGGCTTATTTAATTAATAAAGTGATTTATATTGATTTTTTCAAAAATTTCTTGGGAAAATTATAAAAGGAGATATGGAGAACTCTTTGGGATTATGCAAATTATTTGATTTTCTCTTGTGAAACCCTTGTGGTTATGTGGGATTGAACTTGGTTCATCTCAATCTTCTAGAGGACAAAAACCCTCTTGGAGAAGATTAGCCATGGTGGTGAAAGATCTTCCCTCATTAATTGTTGATAGATTCATCTTGAATCTATGTTGGTGCTTCATTGTTGTGATTTGTGAAAAAGAATTGCAAGTACAATTGAAGATCAAATTGTGAAGCCTTGTGGGCAAGACAAATTATTGAAGATATTTTCAAGCAAGAAGGGGACACATATATTGAGAATTCTATGGAGTATATTCATCATATTTGATGTTGGGCATGGGAATATCATTGGGTTTATGATTGAATTTAGGAATTTTGTTACAATAATTTAGAATTACTTCATAATGTTGGACACCACTTTGGGAAGAGTTTGGGGCTGCAAATTGTATAAGTTATTTGTTGGTGTCAAATACATTCTACAACTATCAAAACTTATGTGCATCATCTTTTAAATGTTTTCTTAATCTCTTCTCAGTTGTGGGTCACATAAAAGGTCATGAATATATTAACACTTTGTCTATGTATTGACCTTGTTGTTAGTTATACTCAAATATATATATTTATCTCTACATTTCATTGATAAGGGAAATCAACCAACTGTTTGTTTTAATGACTATCAATTTTATGAGAATTTGGGTATAAAAAATGAATGCTTGGTAATCTGGTCATACAAAAAAATCAACCACATTACAAACAACTTAGAAACTATCACAGAGAATGTGCATTTCAAGTTTTGATGAAATGTCTACACCCACAAATTAGAAAAATTAAGTGCAAAAATAGGGGAGGGTTCTTACAATGGTACTAGAGCATACATGATTATTTATGGCATTTTCAAAAAAATAGAAATACTCTAGTACAAGTTATTGTAGACATTGACTATATTTTATGGTGGAATGATGACATTACCTATACTACTCATTTCCTTTGTTGGCATTGGTTGTCATTGATGTCAACACTTGGGAAGATTGTTACACGTGTTTGGAATTGGTTGTCATTGATGTCAACAATTAGTTAGGGGTGTCATTGATGTTGTGCTAATAGTGGAGTTGTTGATGTTCATGGTTGGATGTAGTCATGCCTTGTTTGGATGAGTTGTTAATGTTCATGGTTGGATGTAGTCATGAATTATTTGGATGAGTTGTTGATGTTCATGGTTGGATTTCATGCCTTGTTTGATGACAATTTGAGATGTATTGAGTATGGTTGTTGTCAGTAGAGATGATATCATGATCATATATTAAGATGAGGATTAGAAGCATTAAGATGAGGATTAGAAGTAATGTTGATGGTGGAGATATGATGTTGATGGTCTCTAGTATGGTGTATTCTCTCTCCTATTTTTTTTTAGGAAGTATGTGTTACTGAAAGGAAGTTCCGACCTCTACATATTTGTGAAAGTTTTTGCTACAAGAGGTTGTGTTGAAGACTATTTGGGAGAATGCTTCGTATTTCCCTTCCTTTGAAAATTTGGTAGATTATAGTTTGGGATTCAGTGCTTGTGTTATGTGGATGTTTCACTCCTATCTTTTTAGGTCACCAATGTTGTCAAGGAGGTTTTTGGTAATTGCAGTGTATTGGTAGTTTTGTTGGTTGTCAAGACTGGTCTAAAAATGCTCCACATTTCTCTACATTGATGCTTCTGCTCCTAAAGCTTGGTGGATGTTCTCTTAGTGCCTATGCATTGTCTTAGCTCTATTTTCACATGTTGAAGTGTACCACAAGTTTGTTTACTAATGTTCTATCTCATTATTGAGTATTTTGTGCTTCTGGGATGAAGTGTTCTACTTTTGTTTGGTTTGTGGTGGCTATTTGTGACATGATAGTGTGAAAGATGTATTTGGAAGTGTTGTTGGATGTTCATGGAACATCTCTTTGTGGTCTACACGTCAATGTTTGATCTCTTTGGTACCACATATTGTGTTGAGTTGGTTTTCTGGAAAATTTGTGGATATCTGGCTCACAGAGCTTGTTATCTTGCTTGCATCGTGTGATTGGAGGTATGCATGGGCATATGAAGTTGTGTTAAGATGCATTTGGGTCTTGACCTATCTTGTTGAGAATCGTATTGAGTAAATTTAGTTGCAAGCATGTTTTTGGGCCGACTGGTATTGTGCTACACATTTTATCTACACATTTCCTTGTTGCTAACTTGGTTTGATGTGCACTAGCATGTGTGTTGTTGGGATCGCATTGGAAGATGTAATAAGATTTTTTTGGTCCTCTCTATCTTTTGGATAGGACCACATTATTTCTTTGTGGCCAAATTGTTGAGGTTATTATTTATCTTCTTTTTGGCTGACCTAATTGGAGTTTTCAGATCTTGTGGAGGATATAAATGCAAGAAAATTTCAATTGCAAGTGGAGTGAGAGTGTTGGTGTGTGAGTATGGAATAATGCAATAAGTTGTAAAAGAAGATTTAGATGAGCTTTAATGCTTTAGTCAATAGATTCTATTGTTGACAAATGTAATTTCATATTTTGAATATTTTTTGTATCTTGCTATCAGTTAATGAGTCTCTTTAGCGGGTCCTTGTAATTTTTATCTTGCCTTGGGGTTGCCTCAGTATTGCAAGTCATTTGTATCTTTCCCTAAGGTTGTGCACCTTAGCTTGCAAGTCCTTCCAGGAGCAATGTGTTTCCTTAAGTAGTGAGCCTTAAAAAAAAATGTAAATTTGTAAGTAGCAAGCTTCCTATATTGAGAGTTTTTTCTCTGTGCTTTTTCCCTTCTTGGGTTTTCCATGTAAATCTAGTGTTATATTGTGCATGTGTGTTCATTGTCTTATCTTTCATTTTTGTTGATTTGTTTAAGTGCTGCTAATTTTATTAAGGGTTACTAATCTTGTCAATAGCTTGAATTTGTATATTGTTGAAGTGTTTAAGATTCAAAGGGTTTAAGTTTTGATAGATATTGATTCAACCCCCCTCTCAATATTTAGGTGTGTTCAACATCCTTTTCATTTATTGGAAATAGTTATGCCACTTTTGTCATCGCTCTATGAGGCTACCACCTTGAACTTCCACCAAGCTACCACCTCTTTGGAAGCATAATCATTTGATTCTACCATATAATTTTGTGTGGATCAGCTCCACCACTAGAAGCAAAGGTTGTAGATGCTCATTAAATACAAGGGATGTAAATTAAAGCTAGGATCCATTGGTTAAAAATTGCTGGTCAAGTCTCAAAAGATTTTTTTAGGCCTTGCATGTGCTTAAAATTCTCACCATCCATCAAGTGAATTCACAAAGGACATCAACTTTTACAAAAGCTTCCTAATATCCTTCAAGCCTTTGTCTGACATTATGAGTAGGCCTGTGTGGCTCAAAATTATACACTAGAGTGAATGGCTACTTTACAACAATGCCTCAATGCAGTCTCTTGCTAGGTCACTATTCCTAGTTTATTTTGTGTGAACAACCTCTCACCCTAGTGGATTTGAAGGAAATTAAATGCTCACAATTACAATAATAAAGCTCCCAGGTTAAATGGGTTCCCATATGGATTTTATAATTTCCTTTGGGATATTATTGAAAATGACCACCATAAGGTTTATATTTAAATTTTTCATTCCAAATCTTTAGAAAAGCTAATTGACAAAGGAAATGTCAAATTTAGGAACTTTAAGGAGATTTCTTATAGAAGATGTTGGCCTTGTCATTGCACCAAAAGGTCGAACTTGTCAGTTAAGATCCATAGGAAGTGGTTAGACCATGTCACAAACCGTTGAAGTGTTGTGCTAGACAAGGAAGACCAAGGGACACACCATCTTGCAACAATCCCCCCAACACAAGCGAGGGGTATGAACCTGTGACCAACTCTAATACCAATTATTGGCCTTTTTGTTGCACCAAAAGGTCGACCTCGTCAGTTAAGATCCACAGGAGGCGGTTAGACCATGTCACAGACCCAAGCACTGTGCTGGACAAGGAAGACCAAGGGACACACCATCTTGCAACAAAAGAATGGTCACTTTTCTTGATGTCTCCTATTGTTAGGATAGGTGACATTATAATTGCTATCCTAAGTTGATAATTGTGTGTCTCCACGTTCTTTAGAAAGTGTTCTAGAGGACATGAGGGACAAAATATTTATTATTTATTTTCCTATGACAAATTGCATTCAAAGAGGTGGACCCTCTACGGTGACAGTTATAGGGCATCACGAAAGAATATTCCTCTTGGGCGTCCAACTTTGTGAGTTGGGAACACTTTGGTGTGCATGTCCTTGCACGTTATATGCATGTTTTGCATGCTCTTGCATAGCTGGGTGGCCAGGTTTGCATGCAAGTGCATGCTCTTGCATGAAGCCATCAAAGCCATCGGTGAGTTATGGAGCACTCAGGATTGACCAATTCTGATTGGCTGTGGGTTAGGCGCCAATGTGAAGGCCATGTGATTATTCAATATTTTATGCCATGTTTATGGGTTGTCCACTAAGGGGGGCATGGGTTTTTCCAGGTGGTTTTGCTTGTTGTTTTGGGATACCATTTGTGGTATTCTCTCCCAAAAGCTTCTATATATTGGAGCCTTGAGATGGTGGTTTGGAAGATTTTGTTTGTAGGTTGTTAGAGTGACGAAGTGCTGTCAGAATATAGATAGAAGTGTTGTATTGTTGCATCTCATTTGAAGATTAATACAAACATTGGATCTCTTTGGGTGTGGAGTTTTTTGCAAGGGTTTATCCACGTATATCTTGTGTCACTTGCGTTTGATGACTTGTGGTATTGTTGATTTTTCTTTCATGTTTGGAATTGCTAATCACATAATCTTTTAATGGTAATCTTGGATATATAATTTCAGATTTGTAAACACATTATTAAGTTCTATTGCTGCAAGTTTTTACCTTGAATATCCAACACTTGGTGTCAGAGCTAATGGTTTTGTTAAGAGAGGGACACCTTTATTTTGAGTGTTGAAGGTTTTTTGGTTATAGTGGGAGCTTGTGCATTGTGGGTTTTGTAGATTTGTGAAGAAAATTGAAAACCATGGCATCTACCTCTCATTTAGATATTGATAAGTTCAATGACATTGGTTACAAGATGTGGAAGTTGAAGATAGAGAATCTCCTTGAAGATAGAGATTAGTGGTTGGTAGTTTCAAGTGAAAAGAAACAAAAATAAACATCAGATGAAGATTGGAAGAAAATGGACAAGAAGGCATGGGGAACCATTCGATGTGTCTTACAAATTTTGTCCTCTTGAATGTTTTAGAATAATCTACTGCATTCAAATTGTGGAGGAGGATAAGTGAAATCTACCAAACTAAAAGTCTAACAAATAAGTTTCATCTCAAAAGATGTTTATATTCTTTGAAAATGAAGGATGGTGATTCGATTGCAGAACATTTAAATACTTTTAATATGATTATAAGTCAGCTGGCACTTGTAGATGTTAAGATAGAAGAGGAAGATAAATGTATTTTTTTGCTTTGTTCTTTACTTGAATCTTGGGAAAATCTAATTGTTGCCATAAGTGGTGGTGGTACAAAACCGAAGATGGATAGTCTCATTGCTATACTTCTTTTGAAAGAGATGAGGAGAAAGTCCATGAATGCAGTCTCCCAAGATGCCTTGCATGTGTGAGGAGGGTCCAAAGAAAAAGGAGGGCCTAAAGGGGACAAAAAGAGAGATAAGTCTAAAGGACGTTCTAAAACCCTTGAGAAGAGAAAAGTAAAGCATTGGAATTGTGGTAAGAGAGGACATGTGAAGGAGTGTATAAACAAGAAAGAAAGTTTAGATACTTCCATGGAAAAGTCCTCAAAATATGGCGATTTTGATGCTTTACTTATTTCTTCTAACTCTATTAGTGATGATGCTTGGCTTATTGATTCAGGTTTCTCCTACCATATGACTCCTCACAAGGAGTGGTTTACTTCATATTCATATTATGATGAGGGAGAAGTTTTCCTTGGTGATAGCAACATGAAGAATATTGTTGGTAAGGGAAAGGTAAAGTTGTGTTTCAGTGATGGAAGGATCAAAACCATTGATCATGTTTTACATATTCCAGGACTTGTGAGAAATTTACTTTTAGTATCCAAGTTGAATGATTCTTGAATGCATGTGACATTTGACAAGTTTGGTTGCAAGTTTGTAAGAGGGATTTCGGTGATAGCTAAAGGATCTTGGATTGGTACTTTGTTTAGGCTTAATGCTTCCACTTTTTTGAAACTTTTCCAATGCACCAACACTAAAAATTCCTATATGTTGTGGCACCATAGATTGGGTCACATAAGTGAAAAGGGTCTGAAGACTATTTTGAATAAAAAATTGATTGATAGTATTTATGATTATTCTGTTGGTAAAAATTATTTTTGTGAGCATTGTGTGTTTGGTAAACATAATAGATCATCATTTCCTAATGGGACTAATAAAGCTAAGAGATTATTAGATATAATTCATTTAGATGTGTTTGGACCAGTGGATGTTGACTCTTTTGGAAAATCTCGTTATTATGTTACTTTCATTGATGATGTGTCAAGATACACCTGGATTTATTTTATGCATGCAAAATCTGAGTTTTTCACTAAGTTGAAGGAATTTAAAGCCTTAGTTGAGAAGAAAATGGGTTATAAGATAAGGGTGTTTAGATCTGAAAATGGGGGTGAATATTGTTCTAGAGAATTTGATGAGTTCTATAAGCATGTAGGTATTGTTCAACAAAAGAGTACACTTATACACCCCAACAAAATGGGGTAGTAGAAAGAATGAATCAAACCTTGATGGAAAGAGCTAGGAGGTGGTGCTAAGCTTGATAGATGCTTTTGGGCAGAAGTTGTAAGTATTGCATGTTATTTGATTAATAGATCTCCTTGTTCAACTCTTGTTGATAAAACTCCTTATGAAGTGTGGATAGGTAGAAAGCCTCCTGTTTCACATTTAAGGGTCTTTGGTTGTGAGGCTTTTGTTCATGTTCATCAAGAGAAGAGTTCTAAATAGGATCTAAAAGCACATAAATGCATCTTTGTTGGTTACGGTGAGAATGTAAAAGGTTATAAGCTTTGGAATCCACTAACCTATAAATGGTTTTCTCCAGGGATGTGATTTTTAAAGAGTTTAGAGCTTACTCAAGTGAAGAAAAACCAAAAGAGAAAGATAAGACAAAAATGGTGCACTTTGAGACAAAGATAAAGAAGTAGGAAGATGCACATATGGAAGAACAACCAAATGGATTAGAGAATCAAGAAGAAGAAGAGGGTTCAAAGATTTTAGATGATGTGTAGGATGAGCATGTAGAAGAATTAGAGCAACAAGAGCTCCTTACTCCTACCTTGAGAATATCCACAAGCCAACAAAATCTAGTTGACAAGTATAGCCCATCCAATTTCCATTGTGTATTATCTTTGTTGAGTAATGACGATGAACCTAGATCCTACAATGAGGATCTTTCTTCAGAAGAAAGTGAGTCTTGGATGTAGGCCATGTAAAAGGAGATGATGGTTTTGGATAGCTGTGATACCTAGGATCTTGTGAGTTTTCCCAAAGGAAGGAAGCACATTGGATACAAGTGGGTATTTAAAAATAAATTTGGTGTAGATGGTCGATTGGAGTGGTACAAGGCTAAATTGGTGGCCAAGGGCTACTCCCAAGAGAGGGAGTTGATTTTGATGAAATTTTCTCTCATATTGCTAAGTTAACTTCTATTAGATTCCTATTATCTAATGATTCTAGTTATAATTTTGAAATAGAGTAAATGAATGTTAAAATTACTTTCTTGCATGGGGATCTCAAGGAAGAAATTTATACGCAACAACTTGATAGTTTTGTTGTGAAAGGAAAAGAACACTTGGTTTGTAGGTTAAAGATATCTTTATATCATTTGAAACACTCACCCAAGATGTGGTACCAGAAGTTTGATGCCTTTGCATTGAATTTGGGTTTTGTTAGAAGTGAGGAGGATCGTTGTGTTTACATTTAGGTTATTGATGATTATATACTCATCATTGTTTTGTATGTCGATGGCATGTTGTTTATGAGTAACAACAAGGTGATGATTAGGGAGCTTAAGACTCAACTTTCTGGCACATTTGATATGAAGGATTTGGGGGTTGCAAAATATATTCTTGGGATGGAGATCGGTAGGGATTGGGTTCACATAAATCTTTGGTTAAGTCAAAATAAGTATGTTGATACCATTTTGCAGAGGTTTAATATGCATGACTGTAAACCAGTAAGTATTCCATTTCCGGTTGGTACTAAGTTGAGTTTAGAAATGTGTCCTAATTTTGATGATGATTTTGAAGAGATGTCTAACGTTCTTTATACTAGTGTTGTTGGTAGTTTGATGTATGCAATGGTTTGTACTAGACCAAATATAGCCCAAGTAGTGAGAGTTTTGAGCAGGTTTATGTCTAACCTTGGTAGAGAGCATTGGAATTTTGTTAAGAGGGTGTTTAGATATTTGTGTGGTACTTCATATTACTATTTGGTTTATCATGGTATTGATGATGTGGTTAAGTCATTGGACATACAGGGTTTTGTTGATGCAGATTGGGTAGGTGACTTGGATAGTTGAATGTCCACTAGTGGCTATGTTTTTACATTGTTTGGAGGTGCAGTGAGTTGGATGAATAAGAGGCAACCTATAGTTGCATTGTCCACCATCGAAGCAGAGTATATGGCTGCTACTCATGCCTCTAAAGAGGTGGTTTGGTTACAGAGACTTGGTAATGACATTGGTTTTGATTGCAAGACAATGAGGATTGGATGTGGCAATCGAAGTGCCATATGTTTAGCCAAAAATCCTATGTATCATGCTCATACTAAGCATGTTGATGTTTAATATCACTTTTTGTGTGAGAAATGGTAGATAATGGTAAGGTTTTGATTGAGAAGTTAAGACTTTGGATATTGTTGCAGATTCTCTCACGAAGCCAGTGACCATGAATAAGGTCTCTTGATGCAGGAAGGGCACGGGCCTTGATCACTGTACTTGATTATATTTTATTTGCATCTCATGGATGTAATTGCAATGCATAATGTCAATTGGGAGAATGTTAGGATAGGTGACATTATAATTGTTATCCTAAGTTGATAATTGTGTGTCTCCACATTCTTTGGAAATTGTTCTAGAGGACAGAGGGACAAAATATTTATTATTTATTTTTCTATGACAAATTGTAATTGTATTCAAAGAGGTGGACCCTCTATGGTGATAGTTTCAGGGCATCTCAGAAGAATATTCCTCTTGGGCATCCAACTTTGTGAGTGGGGACCACTTTGGTGTGCATGTCCTTGCATGTTATTTGGATGTTTTGCATGCTCTTGCATAGTTGGCACCCAGGTTTGCATGTTGGTGCATGATTTTGCATGATGCTATCAGAGCCATCAGTGAGTTATGGAGCACTTAGGATTGACCAATTTTGATTGGTTGTGGGTTAGGTGCCCATGTTAAGACCATGTGATTATTCAATATTTTTTCCATGTTTATGGGCTATCCACTAAGGGGGGCGCGAGTTTTTCCAAGTGGTTTTGCTTGTTTTGGGATATCATTTATGGTGTTCTCTCCCACAAACTTCTATATATTGGAGCCTTGAGATGGTGGTTTGGAAGAGTTTGTTTGTAGGTTGTTAGAGTGATGAAGTGCTACCAAAATACAAAGAGAAGTGTTGTATTGTTGCATCTCATTTGAATATCAATACAAACATTGGATCTCTTTGGGTGTGGAGTTTTTTCCCGCAAGGGTTTCTCCACATATATCTTGTGTCACTTGTGTTTGATGACTTGTGGTATTGCTGATTTTTCTTTCATGTTTGGAATTGTTAATCACATAGTTTCTTAATGGTAATATTGGATACATGATTTCAAATTTGCAAACACATTATTAAGTTTTATTGCCATAAGTTTTTACCTTGAATATCCAACACCTATAAGATCATTTCCAAAGCTCTAGCTCTCAAGATCAACCCTTGGATTTGTGCTAAACAAATGATACTCATTAAGTCTAGAATTATCCTGGATAATATTATTATTTTTTGGGAAGGCATGGAGTGGGCTCGTTGCTCTCAACAACTTTCCATCTTTCTTAAGATAAATTTACCAAGGCCTATGATTACATTGAATGGCCATTTGTCATTGCTATGCTTCAAAAGGTTAGCTTTGGACCTTATTTCATTCAATCTGTGGAAATGTTATTCGTGGATGCTTATACTTACATCATGATTTTTTGCCAACAATCTATGCGTTTTGTTCTTCACATGTCCATCCATTAGGATTGTCCTTTGGCACCAACACTCTATGTTATTGCTATTGAAGGATTTGGCTACCTCTTGTCTCATGCGGTCTCCCAATCCTCGTTCAAGGGGATATCTCCTCCCAATTCGTCCTCGAAATTGGTTAATTATCACTTTGTTGATGACTCCTTCCTCACTCTTATTGAAGAGAAAAATAATGTCATTTAAGGCATCTAGCACCTAGACATTTTCTATCATGCTTTGAGAACATGCATTCAATGGTAAATGACTCAATGTTGTCGGTAATGCTTTCTTCCATAGTCACAGTGGCTAGACCAATTGGCTTGTAGTGGATTAATCATGTGGAAGTGTTTTGTTTTCTAGGAATACCTTTTGCATTTCAAGCCTTGGCCTCCATGCTATTATGAGTTGTGATGGATAGAGTAGAGAAAAAATTAGTTACAAGATTACCAAACCCTTATCCTTGGCTAGTACGTTCTAGATTTGTTTCAAAGTGCTAGCTACCACACATGTTTATTATTCTTCTTGCTAGGTGCCCTCCAAAGCTTCTTACTTTTTCCTTTAAAAGATCCTCAAATATTTTCTCTTGGATAATAGTGAAGGAAATCATGGTTTTCACTAAGTGGCTTAGGATTTTTGTTGGTTGTCTCATGATTCTAGAGGGTTTAAGCTTGCTTTAATTCATAGATGAGGTATTGCCCCGTGTTCTAAAGGGATCATTAGAGTTTTAGAAGGAAATGAAGCTTGGAAAATTCTGGTAGGCCATTGTATTAATTCTAGAGTGCTAGCGGTTGTCTAGCCTAGAAGGGCCTTAAATTTGGTACTCTTCTTACCATGCAAGATACTATAAAATTTCAAGGCACTTTTGTCATCAAGAATATTTGGAAAGCTTGGGAAATGATCATACCTTGGCTTCATTTGAAAAGAAATAACTTCCACAATGGCCTCTTTGTCAACCAACATTCTATTTAGTGGTCTCCAGTTCTCTCTTCTCAAGATTGACTATTGGCTAAAGTATCTTAGCTACATGCCTTGAAGTTTTTAAGCAAGACATTCACATGCTGCCATATTTTATCCATAGAGCCACTAAGAATGTCCTCTTTTGGTTTAAATTAAAATTAAAATTCAGGTGGGCTGCCCAAAATCTAGGTTCCTTTCAATTTATAATCAATGCTATACCCCCCCCCTCCCCACCAAAATCTTCACAAAATTGGGGTTAGGTCTCTAAAATTTGGTGGAAGGATTGGAAGTGGTACTAAGACACACCCCTTTGTAGCTATAGGCCTCACATAAGCTATGTGTGGCTATCCCCCTATATTCTTATGGTGGATCAACTTAATCTTTAGTGACAACTCCAATCTTCTATCGTGACTTGAGTTTGACACTGCATATTTTGGTGCATTTAGTTGACTATCTTGGCATCTAAATTAGCTCACTTTGTTTGGTCCATTTTATATTAGGGCCTCCCTCTAGGCAACCGTTTAACTCATATGTGTCTTCTTAATCCTTATTGTTTGTTTTGTGGCCATATGAAGTACTTCAAACATCTCTTCTAGTTTTGTCCTAGAGCTCAAGAGGATTATGCTTGGATCCATAATTTTTTCACATTAATTGGGCCTACCCCTTTCTCCTGGCATATGTTTCTTCTTGAAGATTGGTCTTATCTCCCTCCAAATTTACTTAGATTTAACATGCTTTCAAAGTGAAAATTCTTTTTAGCATTTGTAAAGATATAATAGTACTAATTTTTTGATTGTTATACTAAACCTCATTTTATACTAAAGCCATGATTTTCTCTAATGTGCTTATGTAGATTTAGGTGTAAGATCATAAAGTTACACTTGAATTTGCTCATCTTCAGGTGTTGTTGGATCATTGGGGGTACCATACTGTTGCTAGAGCTCCACTTGATCCCCCCTCTCCTTAGTGAGGGTGCAAGTGTGGGTACAACTAGCTTGTGAGGTGTGGGCATGGCCGACCCAATAGTCAATCCCATTCCCATGCTCACTCTGGCTCTTAAAATCTAACTCCCAAGAACATTCCTCCTCACATCGGGTGGGACCAAATGCACTCTATCTCTTTTCATGGGTAGGGAGGCACTCCTAATTACTCAAACAAAATTCCTTGCCTAGAGTTGGTCTTCTTTCCACCCTACACTCAATAGCTTGCTAATAGTCCTCCTAAAGAAGAAGAAGACGCTCTCATTGGTTGAAAGCCGATTGATGATATTATCCTTGGAAATGTTTGGGGCAATCCAAATGATAAAGATCCTCCTCCCGGTTTTGCATTAATTGTGTAGACTTTGTTTGGGCTTAACCTTTTTGTTAATTCGTCTTTGTGATTAGACTTGGTCCATTTAGACTTTACGCGTGTGCCTCTCTATTACCCTTTTACAAAAAAAAATTGTACTATCCTTTATTCAATAAAATTAAATAGGAAATATTCATTAAAAAAAAAGTAATTAGCCGATAGGCTATTATACGTGGGGGAACCCCACTAGGATCTCCTCTAGTCTGACACTGACATCGGCGGAGAGAACTTTACAACAACTGCTAATTATTAATCCGTATGACGTGGACACCTCCAGTCGGTTTGTGCCTATCGGCTAATCCGTTGCACACTTTATTGGATATTGTGCAACTGCTAGTTTATAATTTTAAAATAATGCTATTCGGTCATATGAGTTGGCTAAGGAAAGCTCAATAAAAGAAGAGGAAGAAAAGGAAACGAGTTAACAAAGTATTTATAATGCAGATACTGGTCATTCCCAATGAATTTATAACCAGAGTACCAACAGTTATAATCAAATTCCAGAAATAAACGTCAATCGCAACGATACTGCGGAATAACTGTATTCTTGAAAAAGATTTAGTGCACTGGGAGTAAAGCATATAGCTCCGCAATGTGCTTGCTTAGGCCAAGTTTTTCCTGCCTAAGACAATGGACTGTTGCTCTTCAGTATCCTACCTTTTCTTCTCTCCATTCATATAGACGACCACTCTCAACAGACAAGAAATATCATCCTGGGTGGAAACCTGCTAGATTGCGCTGTGGATCCTCCACACAGTTAATTACTTTTCAACACTCAAAATTCATTTTTTCCAGTCCTGAAAGCCACCCGTTATCTACAAGAGCCAAGGGCAAAGACAAGGATTTGAGATATGATGAAGAAGATGGAGATGAAGGTGGGTTTTCAGGCAGAAGAAGAGTGGGCAGGGGGAAAGTAGAGGGTGATAAGATCTATGCTCTGGGTAGATTAATGTAAGTCTTTCTTTCGTCGCTTCATTTTAGTTAAGAATTGCAGCGCTTTTCATGGTGTTGGTGTTAGGACGCGTAGACAAATGAACATGCAAAGGATTACAAATTCAACATAGAGAGTGTTTTACAACAATTTATTTTTGTAAAACTGTATATGTGAAGAAATATGTACACAAGTTTCATTTTCAACATAGAAAAAATTCAGTTCAATGGCAACAAATTCAAATTGTCAAATATTGGGCTTTCCAAAGGTCAAGCCGAGGTTTAAATGTCTTTGGAGATATTAATGTAGAGAGGGATTCATACACTCTCAAAACCCTCTCTAAAATCCTCACAACAATTGCTAAACAGAAATAAGAACTTGCAAATTAAACCCCACAAATTGTTTGCAAATGACAACATTAAATTGCTCAGTTTAAGAAATTTGATTTCACATGAATTTCAGTCAACTATGGACTGATATACAGCAAGTAAACTCCTTACAAACTTCTGATATGCAAAAGAAATACATTCAAGATCAATTTATGCTCAACTATGTGAGCTCTTGCAAACTAATTCATCTTCCAACACCTCAACTCCACCTGAAACTCCTGTAGCTTCAACCCAGTTGTTTTGAAACCTTCATGGACTGTTGTAAATCAGTCCAAGCCTGCCACAAAACATTCAAGAATGCTTGCCAGAGAATACTACCCTCTTTTTTCCTATACCTTCAATTTCTCTTCAAAACTTTCATCAATGAATAATGGGTTTTCTGTTGCATAACTTCCCTTGTCATGAAATTAATTTCACTTACTTTATTTTTCCTTCTCCCCTATGGCACGCTACTTCCTGTAGCTGCACATTAAGCCTTTCAAAAATCAATTAAAACAAATTAATATCCATTTCCAGCAGCCCCACCAAAGATAGGAGTTTCCAGTTTTTTTATTCTCCTCTTTTAACTCCTGAAAAAACAAAAAATAAAAGCAAGTTGTGGGCGCCCACTTCCTAGTCCCTACTTTTTAGGGACCATGATTGAGTGTTTTAAAACTCCATATTTCAAATCCCAACGTCTCATATTGCTTTTCAAATATTTTGCAATTAAATGTTTTAAAACTGCTTTTTGCTTTTTCACTCACAATGTCAACTTGTCAATGTGCAAAGGAAATTTGTTTGACAAGTTTAATTATTCAAAGATAAATCATTTGCCACCCTTCAACATGAAATTCAAACCAAAATTAACTTATTCCAAAATCCAAAAATGCTCAACAAAAGTTAACCTCTCTTTGATTGACAAGGATTGCCAATTGCCATGTATGCTCCTCCATCAAATATGGTAATGGGTGGGTTCAATTTCCCAAGAGATGATAAAGTGTCGGTTCAAATCCCAGAAATGTGATAAATTGTTGATTCAAATCCCTAGGAGACCGATAAAGTATTAAAAGTAAATAAAATAATGCATCGATTTGTTTGTGCCATACTAATGGAAGCTTTGATTGTTCGTATGAAATTATTTCAAACCTAATACAATAAGACTCACACTAGATGCTACACAAATGGTTTGGTTTTCACATTTATTTTAATTATTATTATAACAAGATTACATTTTTGTGAATGCTCTATCTAAACAATTTGTACCATTTCACTTTTTCTGCCTCCAAGTTCTTCCAACTTTGCACTTGTCATTCATGTTTGTGAAATTTATATAAGCTGCTCATGTTATTTTCATATCAATTACATTATTGCCATGGCATTGCTGCTGATGTTATTTTCATATCAATTACATTATTGCCATGGCATTGCTGCTGATGTTATTTTCATATCAATTACATTATTGCCATGGCATTTTAACGACTTCACACTAAATCTATTGTTTCCTGCACACATGCATACAAATATAACCAAGAAGGGCAGGGACTAGCTGCATTGCAACACTTCAACCCACCAACCCAGCTCTAGGGACAGCTTCAGATAACCAATGTATCTCATACCCATAAGTAGATCAATCTTGAACTTGTATCCCTTTTGTTTTGACTATGTCATAGTTGATGCCAAAGTAATATGGACCATAGTTGAAAAACTCGCCAAGCCCAAAAAACTTGACTCGCCAAAAACTCGGCGAAATCTCGGCAAAAAACTCAACTTAAAAAATTGCTTAAATTTCATTAAAAACACATTTTTTTTGCAAAATTCAATGATAAGATACATCCAATGAGTCAATAAATGAGTACATAAAAGAAACAAGCCGAGTCTAGTTGTATTTGATTGATTTGAAAGCAAATTGGGTACAAAATGGCATCTTCATGTGGAATGCGTTGATACTGATTGTCTAAAACAAAATGAAAATAACAAATTGTTTTTGTAAAACTGAAAGTAAATACTACATTAATATATTTTACAAATTTACATCTTCCTCTTCCCATGTCTAGTGAAAAGTAAAACTAGGGGAGAGGTAGAAGACTGTAGAACTAGACGATATTATAGATGAAGACTTGTAGACAAACTTGGAAACTTGGACTTGGAGAGTATCTAGAAAATCAAATGAGTTCAATGGGGTCGAGGGGTAGCACCCTTGTGGGGGCTTGGGGGCAACGCCCCCAACGGGGTCGAGGGGTAGCGCCCCTTGTGGGGGTCCGGGGGTAGCGCCCTCGTGGGGTTTGGGGGCAATGCACCTAGCGGGGTCGAGGGGAGCACCCCTCGCAGGGTTCGGGGGCAGCATCCCTAATGCATTCCTTGTCACGATAGAGGGCGCGGTCGAAGGGTAGAGCCCCCGCCACCAAGCCCAAACTAAGACTTCCAAAACCACACCTTCATGGTGTACATCATTTTGCATTAACAATAAAACCCAAATTAAGACCATCAAACCCACACAAACCTTCATGGAACACATCATTTTAGCGGCCGCGAGAGACTTTTTTCTGAGTGGGCGAGTTTTTCTATCAGACTCGCCGAGTTTTTGGCATTTATTCGGCGAGTTCTGATGGCAAGTAAATGGCTAAAAAACTCGGGAAGCAGAAAAACTCGTGAGTTTTTTCCAACTCGCCAAGTTTTCTGCGAGTTTTTCAACTATGATATGGACAATTATCGGGCCTTTGCAATAAAATTATCTCGTGCAGATATTATCTATACTTGTAGTATATGGGTGTTGTCAGCTACCTTGTATGTGATGGTGGTATAGATAAATTGTGAATCCAATAAACCGCCTACAGAAGGCTGAGTACTGGATTCTGTCTCTAAAATGTTTCCCATTATTGGAGAGTCGTCAAAACTTTTTCTGGGATAGATGGAGACTACAGAAAGGTTTTTGGCTAGACTGGAAACCATTTGGGTGTAAAATGACGAATAGTTTGACATTTTGATTATTTTTTCTGCCAAAGATACCAAATTCCAATGCTTTTTCCTGTTCACTTTCTTCTTTTCATGTTGTTTCCTTTAAAAGTACATCCTTTGTTTATTCTATCATGACCTAGGCACTCCCATTTCCGGTACCTTTATTTCTGGAGTTCTGTAACACCTGTGTATAAGCTTTCATACAACTGTTGTTAACGATGACACTATATGAGCCAAGATACCTGCTACTAACTTCCCTAATTGGATGAACTCATCTGTTGTACTTGTAGCTGTGAGCAGTTGTTTCAATGTATGGTTATTTGAATTTCTAGGCCCTTTTAAAATGTCAAAAACCTACTGATGTATGTCTGGAATTTTGATTTATGAATTCTTTTCTGATAAGGCAGTAAAAAGGACACCCATAAGCTGTTAGGTCCTACACAGGGTTTGTCAGTTAATATCCGTTCACACTGGGTGACAAAGAAAGTTGAAATCCAAGCATTTATCTGTGAACAAAGAAACATAAAGAACAACGTCAACTGTGCTGTGCTGAATTGGTAAATCATTTAGGATTTCTGGGAAAAATCCTGAATTCAAATCCTGGGAAGACGTGTCGTAAGTACCACACTGCTCTCAATGACTGAGGAATTTTAAATTCAATCATTTATTTGCAAACCAAGAAATATAGAGAATACTGTTGAGTAGGTTGTGCTCACGTGGTAAACTGTTAGATCCCACACTATTTTTTTCTTTTTCCGATTTCTTCAAATGTTTGACTAAATGCCCTAACTGAAGTGCTACCCCTTTTTTGTAACTATGTAAGTTATAACAAGATAACAATATAGATAACAAGTCATAAACAGATATTATGTTCAATAGCATAATGAAGGAACAAGTAACAATTTCAGATGCACTCTAACTCAGAAATTTTCCAATATACTTATTTATCAACTGGCAGAAGTCATTCAACATATAAATTCAGAAAATGGGAATAAATAACAACCTTACCTTATTCAAAAGACTTGAGCGCACAGCTCTGATGATTTGGATGAATTTAGTTGGACTAGTGGCTGGCTGGAAGTATTTCTGACCTGCTATATGTGCACAGGGGTGCCCAAACTGAGTTTCACCACTCTTTTAACCCTTTCAGACTGTTACATCCAATCTGGAGACTGCTGGAGTGCTGATTTGCATTAGTGAATCCAGGACAATGAACACCCAAATTCCCTCAAACCTCAGTGATTATATCTTGGACTATATGATTGCCCCTTTTGAAGGCTCATGTCCCCCTGTATCTCCTTAGGAATGGCATGATTCTCACTAAAGGCAGGTTAAGCGCTGTGGTTGGGTTTAATAGGCTTCAAACCTCACAAAAACATATGTGATTTCCTCTCAAAGAATCACCACACCTCCTTAGCTCTGGAAGCCTCCTCTTTCAAAGTGAACAGCCAGCAATAGTTTCAAATAGGGAGGGACTGGTAGCAATTTTAAACTCTAGAGAATCTTCAACAAATCTCCTTCCAAACCAAGGTGTCCTCATACAATGAAGTGGTCAACAATTTCAGGTCTTTGAGTTTCAAGGAAAGATGGCAGCTGGAATAGTAGAAGCATAAATGGAGCGACCAGCCAAATAGAATAATTCAAACTCTGCAAATTTATTATTTGCTTGCAAATCTTCAATAAATTTTTAACTTGCAGAAATCCTGCGATACTGGAAAGATATGTCAACTTTTCAGCCCAAACTCTTCAATCCTCAACCATTCAACACACCTATGAATCTTTTATGAATTCACCTCAATATTGGCTTGGAAGAAATCCTTCTCCGAAACCAATTTTCCCATAGGGTTTGTAATGTCCCCTTCGTAGGCATAATTGTTTGGCGAGGACCTTTAACCTATTTAATTTCTTGTAGGCGAATCAGGGTAAGCATAAGGGAATAATTAATTATTTTTGTAAAGTTGAATATTTTATGTTAAGGTGATATATTTCAGGGCCAAAAGAACATTAAAATTATAAAGTCACTTTATTGGAGAAATAAAATATAATTTCTCAAATATTCAAAAACGTAGAATAAAAGGGCATTGTAAAGAAGGAATTCATATCTTTTGTTAAATTCATTTTTATTGTGAAGTTTAGACAATTTGTTCGAGTTGAAACCCTAGGACAAAAACCTTAAGGGAAAATTTGTAGTCGATCATAGTTGGTCATTGGTCGTCAGGTGTAGTCGGTCATAGTCAGCAATTAATTATATTTAAATAAGACTATAGTTAGTTTATAATATTTCATATAATTTTGTACATGTTTCGGGAAGACTAATTCCCCGACTAGTGATTAGTTGTTGTCATGAAGCATCGTGACGGTTGGTTCCTCAACCATTGCCAACGGCTATTTGTACTTGAGTCAGTATAGTCGGTTACATTATGTTGGCACTTATGATATTATATTACATGTTGTCACATTCTGATGTTGTACGGTTAATTATACTCGGTTACCGTGAATAATAAATGAAGTACTATTTTGCTGTGCAAAATGCATTCATGATTGTTCGTACTTGTCTATGTTCTATTAATTCCGTTTACTCTCGTAGTACGTCGTGAGTAAACAAAATTGGTTTCGAAGAAGGATTTCTTTCTAGCCAATTCGGAGGTGAATTCATTCAAGATTCACACTTGCACTAAATGATTGAAGATTGAAGAGTTTGAGTGAAAAAACGACATATCTTCCTAGATTTGTGGGGATTTTACCCATTAGAAATTTATTAAAGATTTGCAAGAAAATAATAAATTTTGTGGAGTTTGGATAATTGAAATATCTTTTTCAGGTATGGGTGTTCGATATTGAAGTGAAGAGAAAAAGGTTGTTTGTTGCAAACAAGGGTTAAAATTTTGCTATTTGAAGGTGATAGTTGTAGCTGTCACATTTATTCATCTTGGGCTCCATTTGATAAATGAATAACATCTAAAAGGAGGTCGAAATGCATAGGAGAAGAGCAAAAAAAAAATGTTTTGTTTTCCTGCTAGGCGGAGTGTTGGAAGTCGGAATACTCAAGAAAGGGAGGTGTGAGTTTACAAAATAGGTGATTTAGGTTTTTGGATAGGTATTAATCTCTTTCAACCAATTGCAATATTAATTTTAGGGCCCGAAATTGCTTCTTGGAGTGCTGTCGCTCTTCATGAACCACATGCATTTTTTTGTAGGCATAAGATTCAATGCCTAGCACCAGATGTGAGGGATTCAATGCCTGGCACCAAGAGTGACATGAGGGAAACAAGGAACTGGCCACTAGTAGTTATATGTTTGTTTGAATGCTTTCCTAGTTTGCTAGTAGGATTGAAAGAGGAATTTGATGTTGCAGTTCAAGTGAAGGATTCAAATACCCGGCATTGGGGAAAAGCACAGGGATCTTTGCTGCCAGCAAAGGTCAGAAATTGATTTTTAATCATATGCATATAGTCTAGTTCTAAATATCTAATAAAATATTTTATTGAGCTTTGCTAATGGTGTTTATTTAAATTTTTTATGGCTAAACAACACCCTTGTTCTATATCACCGTGTTACAAATATATTATTAAACATTTGGTGAAATAAGCTTTCATAAAATATAGCATAAAACTTGTTGGCATTTCAATTCGCACCTCTGGAGTGCATATTGGAAACGGACAGCTATGCACAGACAAACTGCTCCTCAAATTTGGAGGGGAAGCTCCCTCTTTGCTGATTATGCTTTTTTTAAAAGAAACAACTAAACTAATGGCCTATATTTTTATTCTCAGCTTGAGAGCACAAGGTTTATAAAACTCTTCGTGTCGTAGATGAGATTTTCTCTGGTTTCGTAAATCCAACTACAACTAAGCCTACGCTAAAACGCTTCTAATTTCTGAAGTAAATTTAGAGCAAGAGAAACTAGAAGTAAACAAGTATGATTTTATGACAGAAAAGCTCAAATAAACTTGCATCCAACATTCACCTGAAGACTCATTGAACTTTTAGTTGTAAGCGGAAATAAAGATTACGGAAGCCAATTATTGAAAGAAATGAGACATTGGATCAAAGCACAAAGGCATGGGATTTATTTCCTCAAAGCTTTCTTGAACAACAATAGCACATCTGGGACAGCAAATTGCATGATGAAACAAACATACAATAGACGATCAAACCAGCTTTATAACATGACATTAGACAATAAACTGAACAATGATGTGCAGCCACAAGTAAGCATACAATCTTGTTCTTACACAATGTGAGCCAACACTGAATAGCAATATTATAGGCGAAATGGTGCAACAATTTATTATTACAAGTAAAAGTTAAAGAAATAATGAGCGAGATACTCTTATTTATAGAAGCTCAAAGGAGTAGGGAACCCTAAAATCTCCTTGAGTTAACATCAGTCTTGCCAATCAGCAAGAGTTATTACTATGTCTAAACAAAGAAAACTAACAGTTAACTGGAAAGACTACCTCAGTTAACTGGTCTAAAACTAAAACTAATTGGATTTGTCAACATGCAAGTCGTATTGATAACTGATATCAGTTAACTGAAACCTAATTGAAAGTTCCAACTCCACCAAAAGATATTCTCGAGGAAGAGATAAACATGCATGAAATCAGCAATTTGAACTCAAGAGTGATGTTGAGTTGATTGCTGCCTTTGACGCTATCATTGGAGAAAATCGTGGGATCTAATTGGCTGTCTACTCCAAGCCATCTTGAGCAATCATATCCTCTAGGAAATTGTTAACTGCATCTTCCTTAGGAACTTTGATACTGTCCAAAATAATGGACTGTTTGCTCAACATCTTCTCTCCATCTGTGATCAATCTTAGATATTCTTTGACCTCCTTAGTTGCCTTGTCAAAATTTGTTGACATCACGGAAAAATGATTCAACTTGGACACCACAGGATCACCATCAAAGTCATCACAGACCAAACTTTGGAATTCTGCTTGTACGACACCGAGATCAATGTAGGTGCCATCATCATGAAGATAATGGCACGGGATCTGTGTGATGAATTGTCATGTCCCCTTCTCAGTGACATCTCTCAGAGGACAGGATTGGCCTATCACATGACCCTCGTAGGCCTATTGACTGGATAGAGGGTCACTTCGGAGCTTGGCTCAGCTTCAGTCAGCAGGGATTGATCAGTTGTCTTTCGTTCTGGCTCAATCGGAGACTATTTGCAGAATTGCTATTTTTAGCAGTTCCTGGCAGGCAGTGTGGGACCACTGCTATTTTTAGCAGTATGGCTGTGGCGGCATCAGGAATCACTTCAGAGCTCGTCAACATCAGACGGATCAGTCATCGGGTTAGAAACGAGGAAGATATTAATATTTGATCGTATTGATTAAATATTAATTAATTAACGTTTATAATATAAAGTTATAATTTAATATTATAACTTAAGTGTTTTTCCTTGAGGGGTGCGCCATCATGAAAAGGGGGCCAGTTTGATATTTAATTAAGATTTAAATATTCAGTGGAGAACTATGGAGAATTGAAATTATTAAAATATGAATATTTCATTAAAACCCTATTTTTAAGCAAATCGCACTTTTGAGCTTATTTGAGGATTTTGCATTGGGAAGTGAGCCATTATGAGATTATTGAGTTTGATATTGATCAATTTTGGTCTGAGCCTGAGACTTTAGGGTTTCGTGTTCGATTGCCTTGGGGAACGAGCCATCTCCAACGGAAAGCAATTCAGAGAGTGTGCAATATCACTCGATCTATTGCCTACAGAGGTTTTCTTATTCAGAGAAAACTACAGAGCTTCAGAGAAATTCATATTGTCAGAGTTTCTTCAGTATTTGTTTCCAGAGATCATTCATTAGCTGGGGCGCACCATATTCAGAGACTAGGCATTGTTTTTGGTGAAGGCCGTACAACTTTAATTGCTGTTCTGTCAGGCCGTACCTTGCTGCAGGGCCGTACCATTGTCCTTTGGCCATACTTTTCAGATTGAAATAAACGCCTTTATCAGAGATCTCCAGTTTGCAAAAAAAGAGGCGCCTATATCACTGGAACATTCTGTGCTTGCCAGACGGAGGGAGAAAGGAAGAAATCTATATAGCCGTACAAATCTGTGCATCTTCAGCAAGCTGTATTCACCAGGTTTTTACAATTTAAAAATCCTTATTCTATCTTGCATGTTGTCAGAACATTGTTATATGAAGATCATTTGATTAATAAAGGATACGCCTTCATTTCTTATTATATTTCTCAAGCAAATTGAAGACTTAGTATTTTTTATTGAATTTATTTCAATTTTCTGCAAAAGCCGTACTGTTCAATAAATGCATTGAAAATCCAAAAATTGCAAAAAACACAAAAAACTCAAAAACGTCAGAAAAACTCAAAACTACAGTCAGATTCAGTGTTAGGGGGAAACAGGGGTTTCTACATGAATCCGCTTACAAGCTTGAGAGCACCGGCAACATTTTGTTTAATTTCAGCCATCTTTGCTGGTTGTTCTCGTTGACTTGCGTTTTCTTTCAAATTCTTTGTCTTTTCGCTAACCTTGATACCTTCGGGCGGATTGCTTATGGTCTTGACTTTGGATTTTCCTTTGGAAGAGGAAGGTAGTGAAGGATGTACAATTGACGGCTCTGAAACTTGGACTACCTCCCGCACCCTCTTGCTGTCCAAGAAAAGCATACTGGAAAACTAGACTTTTGATTGTAAACTTGGATATGTTCGGACGAACTTCTGAAAAAGCTAAAAATAGCTTTTGATTGCTTCTTCAGAGGCAGAATTTTGGAAAAAAATCTGAAACGTGGGTTTTGTTGAGAATGCTGTGCTGATGTCATGTCCCTCGAAATTATAATTGCGTCTAAAGACAAATAAATATCTAAGTAAAAATGGGTAGTGCGATTTAAAAATAATGATTATCATAGATAATATCATAATTATAAATATGATATTAATAATAACTTAACCGTTTTATCTACACATTATAGTTACAAGATAAATATTATAGAATAACCCATACGTACAAAATATAATATTCAAAGTATAATATACAAATTATAAATGAAATAAAACAAATTACAAAATACAAAATACAAATTCATATTGAAAATATAAGAAGAAATAATAATGATTTAATATTATAATTAAAATTATCAAATATTTAACAATATAAATATTTACAAAATACCATATCAAAAAATATATACAAAGATAATATATAAAATAATAATATATATATTTTAATAAGAAACATATAAATATAAATATATAATATATAAAATATAACAGGGAACTGCACAACAGGACAACGATTATGGTAGAGGGCAGTAATTTAACATATATCGAAGCCATTAATTATTAAGAGGGAAAACAAAGGCTAAAAGCAGCGATCAAAAGTCTATGTTTATCAAACACTATAATGTGTAGAAGTCAATTAAAATACAAGACTAGAAATTAAAAGAGTTGTTAATAAGACAAAACTCAGAAATTAAAGGCAGTGTTACATAATGAAGAGGTGTGATTACACTAAGGAATATATTTAAATTAAAACTAAATCATAACTTACCAAAGGTCAGCGGTGGTATTAGAAGGTCATGACTCTTCCAAAATAAAGATGTATCATATAAGGAGAATAAGAATCACAGTGGAGAGAAATAAGAATAAGAATATATTCTGATGGAAGGAAGTCTTAATAATATAACATAATCAGAGTATAAGGTAGATCTTTGAACAGCCAACAAGGACAGAACAATAGAGATAATTGTGGCAGGTGAAGAGGGGGGATGCCTGCAGACCGATCAGCAGTTAGCATGGTATGTATTTTATAAATTTTAAATGATAGGTAAGCACTGTCATATGTGTACAAAGATTAGTAGGTAAAATAGTAGATATCAGATATGATTTAAATTTCAGTTGAGATTTATAATTATATCTAGGTATGTCATGATTTATGAATATACCTAAATATATTATGATGGTTAAATGTAAATAACAAGTATATATGCAGATATAGATATTATGATGCTTGGGTTATAAATGTATGAATTAAGAATTTAGCAATGGTTGGTGTTGGACATATATATTTAATATATATACGATAAATATAATTATATCAAATATAATATGTTTTCTGTATATAATTCATATGTTGATAAATGTATTTTGGTAATTGATAAGTGTATATCTATATATATATATTGAGACTCATAAATACCTCATAGGTGGTGGACACATACAATATATACAAGATAACATATATATATATATAACATATTATTTACGACTATCCAATAATGATGCTTACAACAATTATTGCGCCTTATAAGTAATAATGACTATTCATTCACTATGATGATAAATGGTATAATAGCATTCCGTCTATGACATCTTGAAAGACATTTAATATCTACCCTAATGTACTTATGAAATATAATATAGAAGAATCATTCATAGGAGTGATAAGAATGAAATGAATATTCCTTTGACAGAATTAAATATTTATATCATCTTTGACCTTATTAGATATTATCAATGAAATTTATGGATCTCTAATGCTCTAATGTCTCTTTGAGGAACACTTTGAATGCAAGATTCAGGTTTGAGTGCTTCCACTAGAAAGGGGACATTACAGTTGATCAAACCTAGAACGTCCGTTTTTGAAAAAGATGACTTTTTTGTAGAAACTCCTGTTCTCTGAGTTTCTGAAACTGCTTTTTTTTTTTTGCTTGTTTTGATTGTTTTGATTTTTTTTGTGTTTTTTGCATAAACCAATGAAGTGCGATTTTGAAAGAAAATTGCTTACATAAATAAAATAAAATATTACAATGCTAAAAATGATGGAAACTACTGGATCTATTGATGCCAGACTGTTTATTGACCTTCTGGATTGATTACATCTAAGATCAGATAACATGCAAACTGAAAAAGCAACAATATTCAAAAACCTGGTTTGCTGATTGCAGCTGCCAGAAATGATGAAGAAATGGCATGGCTACCAATAAAATCACTTTCTCCTTCTGACAGATGATTGCCAACGAACCCAGAGGTATATGTGCCCCTTTTTATGCAGTCACAAAACAAAAAGTGAAGGCGTTTTACCCTAGAAGGAAAGTATAGCCTGTACTTGCAGGTACGGCCCCAGCAGCAGCAAAGTACGGATCTGTAACAGCAATGAAGAAATCTGTACGGCCTTGGTAAAGATGCCAGATGTGAAGCAAAGATAGGCGCCCCAGAATATCTCCCTGTCTGATGACTTCCGGATTCAAACCCTGAAGAAAAATCTCTGAATAAGTTCTGTGATAACCTCTGAATGAAGTTACCTCTCTGATAAGCAATAAATCAGCTGATATTTCAAAGCCTCTGAACTGCAACACTAAAGATGGCTCGTTCTCCAATGCCAAAAAGACAACTGAAACCTTTGGCTCCGTTCTTTGGAAGAATATTTGATCAAAGTCGATTTCATAACATAATGATCTTTTTTCACAATGAAAAATCCTTATATTCTCAAGAGGTGTAATGTCCCCTTCTCAAACATGATTGTTCCAGTGATCGTTGGCCTTTTCGTTGGGAACCCGAAGGCTAATCGGAAGGTTAAATTAGGCTTTCCTAATTTTGAGGAGGTCATTGCTCAGAGATGATGGATTCAATGGCGGTTTCTTTCTGGGTTTTCAGAGAGCTTCGCAGTGGTATGTTCATCTCAGCATTCAGAGCACTTTTTGGAATTTACTATTTTTAGTAAATTCTATTTTTGGCAGCTTTCCAGATGTGTTCAGCTCGGTTGACTTCCTGCTTCAGTTGGTCAGTTGTTTTGCTCAGTTTTGACTTCAGGGCCTTGTCAAAAGGATAAGTTAAGTCATTTAATTAAAAAAAGTCACGTTTTAATTATTATAATTGAACGTTGACCCTTGGCTTAGACTTAATGACTTAATGTGTTTTTAAAAAGTGGTCTTTGAGGGTGGCGCCCTCATTGAAGAGATTATTTTAATTATTTCCTAAGTCAAAGCAAGGTTTGAAGGGCGTAATTATCAAAGTTGATATTCATTTAAAATATCATTTCTTAAGACTTGAAGAGAAAGTGCGCCCATCCTTGAGGAGATTGGGTTTTGACCTAAAAGCTGATTTTAGGGTTTTTGCGAAGTCAACTGAAGAATTATAAAGAGGAGTCTTGGTGCATCATTTCGGCATCTTTGACGACTATACTGTTATGCTGCCGGATTGGCTCTGGGACTGCTTCGAGGAATGAAGGCCTCCTAGCTTGGGCATCACTTCGTGTTTGCAAGACAACATCTAGTGGTGAATTCAGTCTGTTTGTGAGTGCATTTTAGTTCATACATCTTGTGTTCAGTTTTGCATTGTTAAATCTGTTTTAGCATATTAGTGTTTCAGCATCTTGCATTGTTGTAGACAGCAGATTCATGTTTTAATTCATATTTCGGAAAAGACAAAAATATAGCATCTGGGTAGTAGCCCATTCTCTTAGTCTAGGAAGGGCGCTTCTATAGTTCAAGTTTCAGATTTTTCTGTGTTGTATTGAATTTTTAATGAGAGGTCGACTTTCCCAGCTTGGCCGTACCTTTTAGAATTGCATTGAAATCCGTGTAAATTAAATTAGGGTCTCTTTGATCAGTTTTAGTGTCTTGAAATGGTCGCCTATACCTTGAGAGAGTAATGCATCTTGTATTGCATCAATCGGATAACATTTGAGAAAGTTATGAACAAATCATTGTGGATGTAAGCCGCTGATTTTTGTGAAAAGTGCAGATCTGATTATGACAGTCCAAGAAATCTGCATTTTCTGACTTGGGTTTTGGCATGGTGGTTTATTTAGAGCTTGTAACAGATTTATTGTTGATTGCTCCATCTGGAAGGACTTTGATGTATTGACATTGCAGGCAAGAATTACATTTTGTAAACTGGCAGTAGTACTGACCAGTATGCTTTAATATTGCTTTGTCATTATTTGTAATACTCGTTCTTGCTTTTAGTATTAGAGTGAAATAGCGATAACTCCGCCCTATGGTAGCTACTCTCCCATCTTGGGTCAGCAAGCACATTCTGGGTGTTGAGCGTTTTTCAGCTTCTGCATTTCTCTTTCAAAGTGTGTTATTGTAATCACTCCGTCATATGGTCGCCCCTCTCTCCGCATTGGATTGGGTAGCACATACTTGACGTAGAGTTCTTTTTTGCATTTAGAATAGAAGACCCTTTGACCAATGCTCGCCATCATCGGCGCCATTCTGGTTAGAGTTGCTTTCTTGCACGTTTTGGTTTTCTTCTCTAACCTTAACGAGTGCACTGCTTTGTAATTTGAATTTGAAAAACGAAAAAATTTGGCTTGGAATATTTCAAGAGGGTCGATTTCCTCAGCAAAAAGCATCATTTAAATTAAGTTGAAAATTCACTTTTAATAATTCCATAGTTGGACGCCTCTTTTTAATTAAAATGATTAATTAAAAATGGTCCCCTTCTTAATGATGGTCGACCCCTTTAAAAATCACTTAAGTTATAATATTAAGTAATATTATAACTTTATAATATAAGCTTCAAAATAATTAATATTTAATTTGACAGATAAATATTAATATCTTCCTCAAAATAAGTCCGATTAACGAACCGTCTAAAGCCGGAGAATAAGTGATTGAATTTGCATATGACTAGACCATACTGCTAAAAATAGCAGGGGTGCTTCGCTAAGTGACTTTACTTAGTAAAAATAGCAAGTCAAGCAAATGATGTCCGAACGACCCTGAACGAAAGCCAAACTGGTAGATTCTGACAACCGAAGCCAAGCCAAGCTCCAAGAAGACCCTCTATCCATCCTATCAGCCTACGAGGGTCACATAATAGGCTAATCTTAAGCACTGAGAGATGTCAACTGGAAAGGGACATTACAGTTTGCCCCTCCTGAAATTGCTTGTCCTCAAGCAATCTCAACTCCGGATGCTGCAAAATATCCTCGCTCTCCCACGTAGCATCCTCCACTGGTAAATCTCTCCATTTCACCAAATGTTCCCTGATAATCCTCCTGCGCAACTATCTCTCTCTGTACTCCAGAATAGACTCAGGTACTAATATCAACTTTCCCTCGTCATCTAAGGGAGGTAAAACTGCTGAAGGTACCACACGGTGTCCCAACGCCTTCTTGAGATGTGACACATGAAAAACATTGTGGACCTTGCTATCCGCCGGAAGCTCTAGCTCATAAGCCACCTCTCCAACACGCCTCGGAATCTTAAAAGGACCATAATACCGCGGCTTAAGCTTCTCCAAACCACTCTTTCTAAGAGTAGACTGACGGTAGGGCTGCAGCATGAGATATACCATGTCTCCCACCTCAAAAGATCTCTCTGTCCTCTTCTGATCTGCGTACTGCTTCTGCTGATTCTGTGCCTTAGCAATATTTTCCTTGAGAGCCCTCATAGTGTCCTGACTCTCCTGCAATAAATCTCCAGCACTCTGCACTCTACTGTCACTCAGTAGCAAATCCAGAAAACTAGGCGCCTCATAACCATACAACGCCATGAAGGGGGACATCTGAATGGTCATGTGAAAAGTAGTATTGTAGCAATACTCGCACAAATATATCCACTTGACTCATGCCTTTTGCTGCCCTGCAATGTAATTCCTGAGGTAGCTTTCCACCCATTTGTTCACTATTTCCGTCTGACCATCGGTCTGCGGGTGGTAACTGGTGCTCGGTGTAAGCTCGGTCCCACAAAGTTTGAACACCTCCTGCCAGAAGTGACTTAGGAACCGACTATCCTTGTCGCTAACTATGCTCCGAGGCAACCCATGTAATCTAAAAACCTCACGGAAGAAGACCTCTGCTACCTGTGTAGCTGTGTAAGTGGTGGTGATCGGAAAGAAGTGGGCATACTTCGTCAACCGATCCACGACTACATATATACAATCCTGTCCCTGGGCTTTAGGCAAGCCTGTAATAAAATCCATCGACAGGCATTCCCACTTCCTATTAGGAATCGGAAGTGGCTGCAACAATCCTGCCGGATACGTGTTCTCTTGCTTGTTCTGCTGACAAACAGGGCACTCACGCACATACTAAAGAACATCTGCTTTAAGAGCCTTCCATGTAAACCTTTCCCGAATCTGTCTGTATGTTTTAAAATACCCGGGATGTCCTGCTGTGGGTACATCATGAAAGGCACGCATAATGGTGTTCTTCATCTCAGATCCTGGGATCAAGAAAATCCTGTTCTTGTAAATGATCAAGTCATTCACAAATGTGTACCTGGTGTCCACCATTGATCCCTCAACAATACCAGATGCCCAAGTATCCTTGGCATACTCTGCCACAATCAAATGCTTCCAATCCTCTGCAATGTGTACCATAGAACTTAGATAAGGCCGGCGTGAGAGAGCGTCAGCCACAACATTCTGGGTACCTTTGATGTAGGTAATGTCAAAGTCATAAGCTTGTAACTTACCCACTTCTGCTGACGGTCATTTAAATCTCGCTGCCCCAGGAAATGCCTCAAGCTATTGTGATCAGTTTTAATACAAAACTTACTACCCACGAGATATTGCCTGAATTTGGCCAAGGCATGCATTATGGCCAGCATCTCCTTATCATAAATACTGTAGAGCCTTTCTGGTCCTCTGAGTTTTCTGCTCTCATAAACAATCGGGTGCTTGTCTTGCATAAGCACCGCTCCAATGCCCTCACTAGAAGCATCACACTGAAGTTCAAAAGGCTTCGTAAAATCTGGCAGTGCTAACACTGGACACGTAGTCATCAGCCCCTTGAACCTCACAAAACACTCCTGCACCTCAGGAGTCCAACAGAATGCACCTTTTTTCAGCAAATCCGTCATAGGTGCTGCATGGCGTGAATAACCATTCACAAATATGCGATAGAAACCGCATAACCCAAGGAATCCTTGCAGCTGTGTAAGGTTCGCTGGAGTAGGCCAATCTACAATAGCACGGATCTTCTCAGGATCCATTCGCACTCCCTCTGCACTGATGATATGGCCTAAGTATAACAACTCAGTCATCCCGAAATCACACTTGGACTCCTTGGCGTACAAGGACTCCCTCTCCAAAATGCTGAGTACTGTATCCTGATGAGCCAAATGCTCCTGCCAAGTCCTGTTGTAAATCAGAATATCATCGAAGAAGACAAGTACATATCTCCTCAGATGTGAGTGGAAGACCCTGTTCATGGTGGACTAGAATGTCGTTGGAGCGTTGGTTAGCCCAAATGGCATCACTACAAACTCGAAGTGTCCACAATGACAACGGAATGCAGTCTTTTCAACATCTTGCTCACGGACTCTAATCTGGTGATATCCCAATCTCAAGTCTATCTTTGTGAAATAACAGGCACCATGGAGCTCGTCAATAAGCTCGTCTATACGAGGTATGGGGTACCTGTTTTTGATGGTCCTCTTATTCCGGACTCTGTAATCGATGCACATGTGAAGTGTACCATCTTTCTTCTTCACTAGGACAACTGAAGAAGGAAATGGTGATTTACTTGGTCGAATGTGACCCATAGCAAGCAGCTCCTTGATAGTCTTCTCTATCTCATCCTTAAGCCGCTTTGGATGCCTGCAAGGAGTAATCATGACGGGCTTAGCGCCCTCCTCAAGCTCTATGATGTGCTCAATACCCTTGTTTGGAGGTCTCCCTGGTGGAATGTCACTGAAAACCTTCTCATGCTTAACTCTCAACTGCTGAATGTCAGGATGATACTCGGTCTTATGCTGTCCCTCCTGTATAGATGTCAAAGTGCACTCCGCAGCCCACTCAACCATGTCATGACGCATAAGTCTCTCCATCTGTCGGAAGGAAATGGTCCTGATGTTACTGTCCCAAATGGCCTTCAGGATATGTGTCTTCCCATCCACATCAAACCAAATCTCCATGTCTTTGAGACGAAGTGTGACTTCCTCAAGGGAATGAAGCCACTTCATGCCCAAAACTAAATCAATGTCTCCCATATTCACTACGTAATAATCAGCCTTGAATTCATAATTATTCAAGCGCAAGGGGAGATCCTTAATCATACGATCACACCTGAGAGTGTAACCATCAGCCACCTTAACCCTAATGCCTTCGAACTCCTCGGTCATGAGTCCACGCTTCGCCACAAATCTAGCATCAATAAAATTGTGGGTGGCTCCTGTGTCTAGAAGGGTGATGACCCTTTGACCTGCCAAAACTCCACGAAGTCTAAAATAACCCTCCTGCTGAATGCTAGACAACCGTGCCTCCTGAATTTGGAGCTCTGACTCTGCCTCTGCCTTAGGCTCTGAAGCCTTTGATTCTGACTCCTCAGAACTCTCCTGCTGTTCGGAACTCTCAGATTCCGAATCCTCGTAATAAGCCCACATTACTCGATTGGCCTTACCCTTAGGCCGCAAAGGACAATCGTGGTTAGCATCGTAGGGACCTTTGCAATAGAAGCAAAGCTTCTTCCTGCGCAAATCATTAAGAGCCTTACGATCCAAGGGTGCTGCTGATTTTCCCTTTGAGTCACTCTTAAAATCAGATTTCTCTTTGTTTTTATTGAATCCCTTATTGTCCCTAAATGAAGAAGTACTTTTAGAGCTGAATTTGCTGGATGGTGCTGCAAACTCCATACTGCGTGCCTTCTTCATAGCTTCTTGTAACGAAGAAGGATCAAATGCTTTTATCCAACCTTTCAATGGTTCCAACAGTCCCTCCATGAAAAACACAACGAGACGCCTCTCTGATATATTAGGAACCATAACCGACAATCGCTGGAAGTCTCCTATGTAGGACTCCAAACTACCACTTTGTCGCAACTGGGCCAAATCTCTGAAATAAGATTCAGGATCCTTCTTGTCGAATCATTCCACCAACCTGTCTACGAACTCCTGGTATATGGTGATACGATCATGCTGGAGTGTCACCATTCCGTGATGCCACCAGTCATAAGCTGCTCCCTCAAGATGTAAAGTAGCATACCTAATAGCATCCTCCTCAGCCATAGGATGCAATGTGAGGAAAGTATCCAGCTTACTGATCCAGGCCTGGGCTGTAACCTTGCCACTACCATCAAACATAGCTAGGGTGAGTCTGTTTGTGGCATGCTTCAGATTAGTATTATTATATCTAGGCCTCCAATCCTGTCGATTCCTGTGATGTTCTCTCCTTTGTGTGATAAATCTGTCAAATGTAATCCTCTCTCTGACCTCCGGTGTCAGTAACTCCCACTCATCGTTCGCTGCCATAAGAGTATCAACGAACATTCCCTCAGGCTCCTCACCTGCAATAGCCTCATCAGGCTCCTGTCTCACAAAAGTAGGCCTAGTTGGCCTGTCTGCTGTCCGTGAAACAGTCCTAGGTGCTCTCCGTGAACCTGCATCACTCCTGTTCTCGTCACAACGAGGTGACAGTCTCCTCGGTGTACCTATCCTCTGTATTGCCACTGTCAACTGCTGTAGTACATCAGTAACCTGCTATTGAACTGTCCATAAATCTCTAAGAGTGTAGGAATTCTGCATCATCATTATCCCTAGGGTTTCGAGGAATCTCTGTTCTGTCAGCCATGGTACGTGGCTGCCTGTTCACTCCCTGTTCCCTGTCAATCAAGGCTCTCCTGCGAGTGTAATATCTGTGAGGCCCAACCTCTTATGGTTGCATAAGAATGCTAAACCCTTAGGATGGCAAGATTTAGCTCTGATACCATTGTAGAAACCCCTGTTCTCTGAGTTTCTGAAACTGCTTATTTTTCTTGCTTGTTTTGATTTTTTTTGTGTTTTTTGCATAAACCAATGAAGTGCGATTTTGAAAGAAAATTGCTTACATAAATAAAATAAAATATTACAACGCTAAAAATGATGGAAACTACTGGATCTATTGATGCCAGACTGTTTATTGACCTTCTGGATTGATTACATCTAAGATCAGATAACATGCAAACTGAAAAAGCAACAATATTCAAAAACCTGGTTTGCTGATTGCAGCCGCCAGAAATGATGAAGAAATGGCACGGCTACCAATAAAATCACTTTCTCCTTCTGACAGATGATTGCCAACGAACCCAGAGGTATATGTGCCCCTTTTTATGCAGTCACAAAACAAAAAGTGAAGGCGTTTTACCCTAGAAGGAAAGTACAGCTTGTACTTGCAGGTACGGCCCCAATAGCAGCAAAGTACAGATCTGTAACAGCAATGAAGAAATCTGTACAGCCTTGGTAAAGATGCCAGATGTGAAGCAAAGATAGGCGCCCCAGAATATCTCCCTGTCTGATGACTTCCGGATTCAAACCCTGAAGATAAATCTCTGAATAAGTTCTGTGATAACCTCTGAATGAAGTTACCTCTCTGATAAGCAATAAATCAGCTGATATTTCACAGCCTTTGAACTGCAACACTGAAGATGGCTCGTTCTCCAATGCCAAAAAGACAACTGAAACCCTTGGCTCCATTCTCTGGAAGAATATTTGATCAAAGTCGATTTCATAACATAATGATCTTTTTTCACAATGAAAAATCCTTATATTCTCAAGAGGGTCGATTTCCTCAGCAAAAAGCATCATTTAAATTAAGTTGAAAATTCACTTTTAATAATTCCATAGTTGGACGCCTCTTTTTAATTAAAATGATTAATTAAAAATGGTCCCCTTCTTAATAATGGTCGACCCCTTTAAAAATCACTTAAGTTATAATATTAAATAATATCATAACTTTATAATATAAGCTTCAAAATAATTAATATTTAATTTGATAGATAAATATTAATATCTTCCTCAAAATAAGTCCGATTAACGAACCGTCTGAAGCCGGAGAATAAGTGATTGAATTTGCATACGACCAGACCATATTGCTAAAAATAGCAGGGGTGCTCTGCTAAGTGACTTTACTTAGTAAAAATAGCAAGTCAAACAAATGATGTCCGAACGACCTGTTGATGTGTGTTTTATCATACACCAAACATTCAGAATAAAAATGTCCAAAGACACTTTATCCTCTCTTGAAAAATCACCGCGTATGCTAAGATTGCGAGAAGATCATATGGCGATTCCAAGGTTTCTTTAGTCGGGTCTCGACGTGTGGATAAGTTCAGTGGTCGTTGTGATAATGCTGGTAATAAACAAGGGGACTTACGTAGAAAGTCTGCACAAGTTCGGGGACTTAGGAAATTTATCTTTGTAGGTTCTCAATTAGGACTTTCAATTGTGGATCTCAAAAAAAATGGCAAAAAGAATAGGGTTCAGAGAATCTAGTCTAAGCCTAGGAACTCAAGAGACAGTAAGGACTTGGTGAAGCGAAATAAACCACATTTTGTTTCGCCTCCTGCAGGACAACATACGCAAAATGGGTGCAATCTTCAAGGGGTTTGTGAGAATAATTTTCAAACCTCGGATAAGGTTGAAGTTAGGCTTCCACACTTAGGAGCTCAGGCTAACTTTACGCATCGGATGAAAATCATCCATCCGAAGAAAGTATGAGCTACACTTCACCAATGAGTCGATACGATCAATCTTTCATTCAACTAACAACTTTCAAAGCAAATTCTATCTAAGCTAACTTTAATTCTAATCTATGGTGGAAGATAATATGCAACCTCGCTTACTATTCAACAATAAGAAGTGATTCAAGGCAAATCATGCTCAAGAGCTTTTATCATTCAAAATAGTCTCAATGCGACAATATACATAACAGGTCTCCACACCTTACAAATGAGGGGGCGAGCTCAATTTATAGGCTCCCCAATTACAATTCAATGGCCAAGGTTGATTTCAAATCAACGGCCGAGATTACAAAATAAAACCCTAATTAGGGTTTGTCACTTTTGACCAATGAGAAAATTTCATTTGAGGACACTTGTCCTTTTTGCTAAATACAAACCAACAATAAAATAGAAAGTTGTTATATGTTGATTTGGAACAATCTGATTGGTTGGAAGATGATGAGGCGCCACCTCAGCGTGCTGGATGCCTTCCTTGGTTGCTTCGTTTTTCTTCCACGTGCTTGCCTTGGAATATTTTCCTTGCCGATGACTCTGTCCGTTGTTCTTGTTCCCTCCTAGCTTTGATCTTGGATTCCTTTTGAGACTTTGATTTCTTCTTCTTGCCTGTACTGGAATCTTTGAGGTCTGGACGTCTCCCCTTGGAGCAGGTGTCTGGACTTGGAGAAGAATGCCTTTGTGCTTTCGCCACAATGGAGGAAATTGGAATTTCCTCTGTGAAGTATTTCCTAGACTTAGCCAAATTTTGGCTATTCAGGTTCATTTTGTAACATCATCTGGATCATTCAACACCATGCTCGAACGAACTTTGCCTGTGGATTTTCCTTCAATTCTGAATCTGGCTTGTGCTATGTAGGACAAATTCCATCCCTGGACAAGAATGTTATTCACTTCCTCCTTCCTGTTTTCTGTCCAACACTTAGTGAATTCTTCTCATCCTCTCCTTGGGCGGACTTCACATGAGCTTGGACGTTTTCTCTCTTAGCCTAAGTCGGACTTCAGGCCACTTTGGACAAACATGTCTAGGGAGAAGTCGAACTTTATCATGCTGGTGCCATTTCTCAGTTGAGCAAAGTCGGATTTGCTAGTGGTTTCACCATCTTTTCTTTAGGCTGGGGCGAACTTTCTCAACACTTTGACATTTCTTTTCTTGGTCTATGTCGGACTTTGCATCATGTTTGCCATTGTACTTGGCGGATCTAATGGATGTCTGGACATACCTTCTCCAAGCAAAGTCGGAAAAGGTTTGGACATGCTAAGCTTGGGCAAAGTCAGACTTTCTAGTGCTTGTGCCATCTTTTTCCTTCACTCTATCTGGCTTGAAGCAGACTTGCCTCCATTCCATGCCTTTGCTTCTTCTTTGAAGACTCGCCTCGCGTCGTCATCCACCTGCAAGAAATAAAATAAACAAATTCAGATTTTCTCTCTCCTGAATTTTTACCACTCTCTCTCCTGAAGTCACAATGAATTTAATTTTGCCCTTCGGATTTTATCTCTGGCCGGCACAAATTATCTTCCTCCAAAACATTGTCTGGCGAATTTGATTTTGTCCAAGGCATTGAAAATAAATTATTAAAATATTAAAATATTTTAATTTATTCCAACCCGTTCGTCTTCGACCCATGGCTATCTCGATTGTTCTTCCGTTTTTCTTGGCTGAGAGTGTATTTTCCGATTTCGTCCTTAATTTCGTCTAGCCAAACCAAAATTCAAGCCATTCCGTCAAAGATTTCATTGCCAGATCCTCATTTTTCTTTGCCGAAGCGAGATTTTAAGCTTATTTTGCTCTGCCAAAGTCAAATTTTCTCTTGCTCAGTCGAATTTTTTTATAGGCAAAATCCTTGTCTGGATGTCTTCGTTGGGCGGATTTCCTTGATGTCTGACATATTCTCCTTCCTTCCGGCCAAGGACGATCCTTCCTTTCTCTTTGCCTTGCGCATTTTTCTTCGGTCGAAGTTGGCAATTTTTAACATTTTCCATACTTAGGCAAATTTTGTCTCTTTTTCCTCATCGTGCTAGGCACACTTCGTTTTATTTCTTGCCACGTCCCAATCCTCTTTAGCATTTGTCCTTTCAAGCTTAGCATTTGTCATTTCAAAAATGTCTGGATGTCTAGCCAACGTCTTCATTTTCCATCCATTAGTCTCTATACTTAGAGCTTTTCTTTGGATTTGGCCTTGACACTTAGCCAAAAATCATCATCTTATCATCTTGGGCGGAATTCATTGGCATCTTGGACGGTCATCATGGATTCCTTTAGCAACTTGCTAACTCCTTCCAAGTGCATGGTGGACATCTCTCCTCTTTGGATATGCATCTTGGACGTAGATCATGGATGTCTTAGTACTTATTCCCATCGTTTTATCCTTTGGAAATGATATAATGTTTGGCCAAAAATTATCCTTCCACCTTTTTAGGCTTTCATATTTAGCATATTTCGAAATTTTCCCTTGGTAGGCATCAACACTTAGTAAAATTTCAATTTTTTCTTACTTCATAAGTCTAGGCGGACTTTACTTGACTTTCAGCCAAGTCCCACCCTTTAAGGGCGGACTTCTCAAGCATTTTGGACGAGTTTCATGCACATGGGCGGCCTTTGAAGGTCTTTGGGATGTCTCCCTTTGAAGATGGCGGACTTCATGAGCCTTTAGGATATCCCCCTTAACTGCTGGCGGACTTCAAAGCTGTTTGGCACAAGTGTGGCGGACTTTAGGGGGTGTTAGGATGTCCATTTTGGAGATGGCGGACTTCATAGCATGCATGGATGAGGATGGCGGACTTAAGAAGGTCCAAGGATATGCTTCAAGATGCAAGGCGGACTTCATGAGGTGCAAGGATGCCAGGGGCGGACTTTGAAGGGGTCAAGGATGTGCCTCCAAGATGCAGGGATATGATTCCCAAGTGCTGGGCGGACTTCAAGACTTTGTTGGACATCCTCCTTAGCTGCTGGGCGAGTTCCATGACCTTCCAGACCTTCACATACCTTTCTTCATCCTTCTTTCATGGCGAATTTTCCAGACTTGCACAGATTTCTCACAAACTTCACCATTTTTGAGTTGATTTTTATGATTTCATCTTCGAATCTGATTGATCTTGACTGGTTTTTGACTGGTTTTTCCAGATTCTCGAACGTTTTCAGTCTGATTTTCATGCTTTTTACTTGTTTTTTCCAGATTTTTCGAAAAATTTTCAAAATTTTCAATTCGATTTTCCGAGAGTTCTATTGAGTTTTTCGAACTTCTGAGTGCGTTTTCAGAACTCGGGACCCTTCTAAAAATAGAAACTTTCCAAAAATAGAAACTTTCCAAAAATAGAAACTTTCTAAAAATAGAAAAAGCAACCCTAAAAAATAGGGAACCTTGTTTGGTCCAAAAATGCCAAAAATGAAAAATCGAAAAAGCAACTTCTCCTAAAAAATAGGAAGTGTCAGAATTGGCCGAATTTACAGTTGATCTTCGTCTCTTGGGCCTTCTGAGCGCTTCCATGACATCTACGCATTGATTCAAGCATGAATTACTGACTCGGCTCGGGTGACTCTCGGCAAACTGACCTGAAACTCTTGGCAAAGTGATCTCATGTAACCATTGCAAGGAGACAGAACCCTAAAAACTAGCAAGCAACTGGGGGTCCCCATCAGCGATGGGGCGATGTGTGAAAAGGTCACAACATCTGGCGACTCCACGTGGGGAATGTTCCTGGACATTCCAAAGATAATATCCACTTCAAATCCGGAATCTTGAATTAATTCTATCTAACTTATCCCTTGACCAAGAAGAGTACTCAAAAGGGAAGAGAACTCCTAAATTATATCAAGACATCTTATCCTTCAGTTATAAGTGTGTGCACATGGGTTTATTCCTGTCTCTTAAGACCAATACGACTCTTTGGTTCCGTGATGGCTTTCCAGTGCATTTCTGGTCTTAGCTCCAAAAGCATCCTTGGATAGAGCCTCGCTGCCAGCGAGCGTCCATAGCCCCGGCGAGGTTATCTGCTATAATCTCACGGAGATTGCTCTACTTCCGGCGATTTATTTCTTTTGTTTTGATTTCTTTGGTACACCTGTAGAGATTTCCGCACACCCAAAAGCCAAGTGTTTTGATTTTTCATTCTTTTCTCTTTTTGATTTATTTCATTTTGATATTCTTTCTTTTTTCATATATTTCCACACTTTGGCCTGTAAGCAGTGAAGCTCACCTGGGTTTGAGCATTATAGTGGCGCTGAAGCAAGACTTTTGATTACTTTCTAGCCAACAGTTTCACCTAGGAGACCACATTGACTCAGAGAACTCTTTTAAGTGTGTGAAATGTAATAACTGCAAGATCCGGTACCAAGACACAATAGATGACTTCCTTCCCAGTCAAGTACTAACCTCAACCTTAAGATACTTTAAAGACAATTAATCTAGGATTCATAGATCTTCCATAAATGTTTACCCGAGGAATACTCACAACCTTCCTTAGCAAGGTCAAACCAAAATGTGTGCGTGTAAGCAACATCACCCTTCTCGCTGAATGGGACACCCTCCTTATTGAAAGCAACACAAAGCAAAGCGAAACGAAAGCAAACGGGAAGCAAACAACTAATCTAAGAAAACAAAGACAACTACTCTAAGGAAAGCGAGGAAAAACAACTAATCTAGCGGAAGCAAAAACAAAACCCGAAAGCAACTATTCTAACTATACACAAACAAGCTCCATCAAGGAACTTAAGGTAGGAAATAATGTTTCAGAAATTGCCCGTTAACGGGCAGTGGGATGTCTTCCCCAGTCAAGGTCTTCAACTTAAATGCATTTTCTCCCAATATCTGAGCAATCTGGTATGGTCCTTTCCACAAGTTGTCGAACTTATCGTGATCTCCTCTTCGTTCATGGGCTTTATCCCAATATAGGACCAGGTCAGATATTCTGAAAGACTTCGTTGTAGCACGTTTGTCAAACCATCGTTTGACAATTCCTTGATGTTTGGCAAAGTTTTCGAGAGCTTTATCTCTCTGTTCTTCCAGTAGTAACAATTGTGATAGACGAATCTGCACTCTGTCATCCGGATCTAAATATTCGTGCATGAACCTGAGTGTCGGAATCCTTAGCTGGATGGGAAAGACGGGGTCTTGCCCATAAACTAGGTGATATGGAGAGGTTCCCAATGATCTTTTGGCTCTTGTCCTGTCTGCCCATAAAGCAAACCTGAGTTGGGAATGCCAATCTCTTGGATTCTGATCTAACAATCTCTTGATGACGTTGAGTAGATTCTTGTTCGTGGACTCTGCCAGTCCATTACCCTGGGGGTAGTAATTTGAAGAAAACTTTAATGCAATCCCATAATCAAAGGCCCAATTTGAAAATTTCAATGAGGTGAATGCGGATCCATTGTCACAAACAAAGGCCTTAGGGCAACTGAATCTGGTGATGATATGTTCTTCTAGAAACTTGATAACTGCATCTGTGGTACAATTCTTCAGTGCCTGCGCCTCAGACCATCTAGTACAATAATCTGTTGCTGTCAAAATATAGCGATGTTGTGCTGAAGAGGGTGGGTTTATCATGCCGATAAAATCGAGTCCCCACATTGCAAATGGTTTCACTTCCGTGATTGGCTGTAATGGCATAGCAGGATTCTTTTCTCGAGTCGCAGTAATTTGGCAGGTATGACAGGTTTTAACATGCTCATATGCGTCTTTGAACACAGAGGGCCAATAGTACCCTGCTCTTAAGATCTGGTAAGCTGTTGCCTGACTTCCTCCATGTCCTGTCCCGAACTTAGAGTGGAAGTGTTCCATAATCCTCTTGGCTTCATCGTTTCCCACACATCTCAAGTAGATCCCTTCATGATTCTTTCTATGGAGAATTGAGCCCTGGAGCATATAACGTTGGCATTTGAGCCTGAAAGCTCGCTTTTGTGCGGGATTCATTTGTGCAGGATATTTGTGGTTTGTCAAGTATGCAAGGATATCGTAGTACCACTCTTTTGGGGGAGTGTCTGTCAATACATACGTCTGTTGTACTAGGCCAGGCCCCTCAATGGCCATTGTTTGAGCTAGAGCTTGTCCGCGGACCAGCTTCATCGGCTGTAACTCAATATCGTATTCTTGGATAGTGGCGACCCACTTTCCTCTTCTTTCTCCTAGCTCATTCTGCATTAAGAGTGCCTTAACAGCTGCATCAGGAATGATGGCGAAGACCTTACTCCTCAAAATATAATGCCTGAACTTTTTGATGGCCTTTACCAGCGCATAGGCCTGCTTCTCAACACTTGGATATCTTAATTCGGCATCTTTGAGCGGTGAGCTCATGAAAGCTATAGGATGTTCATCCCTCTCTTCTGTCCTCTGAGTTAACATCGCCGCACAGGAATGTTCTGATGCAAAGGAGTATAAATAGAAAGGCCTCGTATAATCTGGGCTAACCAAGACAGGAGCATCAGCGATAGCCTGCTTGATCTCTTCAAATGCCTTCCTTGTTGGTGCGGTCCACTCCATTTTTGCATCCTTTTTTAACATTTCATTCAAAGGTTTTACTATCTCAGCAAAACCGGTGATAAATTTTCTGACAAAGTTGATCTTTCCGAAGAAAGACCTCAATTCTTTTTGGCTAGTAGGCACATGAATCCGTGATATTGCCTCTACGCGTTCAGGATCAATCAGTATCCCTTTCTCAGTGATCAAGTGACCTAACAATTTGCCTTCGGTGACCCCGAAGATGCATTTCTTTGGATTTAAGGAAATCCCATACCTTTGGCACCTCTGAAATACCTTCCTTAGGTCTTCCACATGGTCCTCTCTCTTCTTTGAGAACACTGTCAGATCATCCATGTAGATGATTATACATTTTCCAATCAAATCCCGGAAGGCGATGTCCATGGCCCTCTGAAATGTGGCCCCTGCGTTGATTAGCCCGAAGGGCATTCTTTTGTAGGCGAAGGTTCCCCATTTAGTGGTGAACGCTGTTTTCAATCTGTCCTCATACTCCACTAGGACCTGGTTATACCCCGAATATCCGTCCAAGAAGGACATCATTCGCGAGCCATTAACAATTTGTAGCACTTCGTCAAGCGATGGCAGAGGGTAATTATCCTTTTCAGAAGCTCTATTCAAATTCCGGAAATCCACGCATAGCCTGATTTCTCCGTTTTTCTTCCGCACTGGGACGAGATTGGCGACCCACGTTGAGTGGCGCACTGGGAAAATGATTCCTGCTGTCAATAATTTCTTGACTTCTTGATGGATTAGTGGTTCCAGTAATGGATTAACTGGTCTCTGACGCTGCCTAAAAGGCTTACTTCCTGGCTTGAGCGGAATTGTATGCGTGATAATAGAAGTATCATAGGTCTTCAAGTCTTCGTAACTCCATGCTATGACGTCGGGGAACTGTTTCAGGCTGTGAATAATTCCCATCTTTTCTTCAGGCGTGCAAGTCTTCCCTATGCATACATTTTTAGCTTCGCGCTCTGCCCCTAGGTTTACTTTCTCATACTGGTCACCTTCAATCCTTTGACTTTTCATCTGATCAATTTGATCCTGATCAAATATTCTCTCTAATTGTATCATCCCCCTTGGAATGATATTCGTCTTTAGGTTCAGGATGCCGTCCTCATCAAATTCGGCTTCCTTCTGAGTTTCTTCTTCATCAATCACTTGTGCTGCAAAAACATCGGAATTTGTTAAAAATTCACGAATGTGGTCATCATCCTCAAAAACCTGGAAGTTTGTAATATTATCTGGAATGGATGGTAGGGATGACAGCTCCACCGTGAACTGACTTATGCCATCCATGGCTAGCGGCTCCAGCGAACTGGCTGCTTGTGCCAAGGAATTTGCCACTTGATTATTCGTTCGGCTCATGGACTGAATATTGAAAGCATCAAAGCTCTCGACTATATCCCACACTCTGTTGCGGTAGCAAGTCAGTCTTTTATTGTGGCAAACATATTGCTTCTTTATTTGCTTCACGACTATTTCTGAGTCTCCAAGAGCATATAGTACTCTTGCTCCTTTTCTAAGTGCCAGGAGTAACCCATGAATCAAGGATTCATATTCTGCTACGTTGTTCGTGCATGGGAACTCCAATCTATGAGCAGCAAGATATACCTCTCCTTTCGGACTGATCAACTCGAAACCGGCTCCAGCTCCTTTCTTTGATCGGGATCCATCAAACTTTAAGATCCAGACTCGTTCTTGCTGTGAAGACGGTGGAGTTTGTAGGTCTTCATTTTCTTCTTGATATTCTTGCTCGGATTCCATTTCCTGTATCCTTACTGAAGAAAAGCCATCGATATGATTGACTTCTATATGATCAGGAAAACCTAATGTCTGTGGGATACTTCTTTGTACTTCTCTTATGGCCGTATGGCACATCTTGCAAACAAATTCTGAATGGGCCGTGTTATGCACTCGGCACCAATTTGGCAACAACAAATCTTGAATCTGAACATCTTCTTGTAATTCCATCTTCATTTGGACACTCTTCCAAACAAAATTTCTAAAGCTTTCAAACATTCTTGTATCATTGTCTTGGGAGCTCTCCCCCCTCTCAATCAACACATTTGTGGAATCAGATAGTTGGTCATTTCCCTGGATTGATTTATGTAGCATGAGAACTTCATTTGTTTTAGGCCTATAAGTGCCTAAGTCTGTCTCTAAAAATAAGATCTCGTTATGCTCCCCGTACTCAGTAATCATTAACCTAAGTCTTGGGGTGCTATCAATCCGTATCTGGTTTGGGACTCCTTTCCATGGCAACCACATATGGGAAAAGTCTGTGGCAATATACCCGTTCAGCCTTCTCGCCCAGTCTCTGCTCAAGAGCATGCCATATCCGTCAGGGATATCTACCACTGAAATATCTATGCAACTCTGTATCCTTGGGTCTGCAGCTAACTGCATGTAGATATTGTTTAATTCTCCCATAACTGGGACTTCTGTTTTATCTAACTGTGTGACCTTCTTGTTGGTTCTTGCAGGTACAAGTCCCAACCTGTGGCAGATTGCAAGTGGCATCACGTTGCTTGAAGCACCGGAATCCACTAGGCAATTGTGTAGCATTTTACCAAATATCCTGACTGACAGTAGGAATGGGGCAGGTTCGTCTTTTCCCTGGTAGAAGACTACCGGATGTTTGTCCTGTTTATTGGTATCTTGGTTCTTGTCTTTCTGATTCCTAGGAACAATGTCTTGTCTTGGCGGGGTGTGCGGTTGCTCGTTTGCCAAGACTTCTTCTTGAAAAATATCTGTGTCCATAAGGACTTCCTCTGGTGACATGTCCTTTTGACTAGAACTCCCAGACGATGCCTGGGTCATCTCTACAACACCGGAAGGTTGTTGCGGAGCATTAGACATATTGCCCGTCACTTCTGATTCGGCAATGTTAGTGTTGGCTGGAGCATTGGGCACTCCTCGGTTTGGTACATTCTGCGGAACATTTCTTGGGACAACAGCTTCGGTCAAGCTGCCCAAAAGTGTTTCCCGAACCTCAGGAACTCTCATTAGCTCAATTAAAGGCAAGTTGACCTTTATTCGCTTGAATTCCTCCAGCACGTACGAACTCAACCTCTTTAGTTCTTCCCGGGGACGGTCTCCTGTCTGAATTCGAGCTTGTACTGCTGGAAGGTTCACTTGTCTTGTTTGTTCCGTTTGGGGAACAGTAGCTTGCCTGGTCTGTTCTGTTCGTGGAGCGATGGCTTGTCTTGCTCCACTTGTCTGAGCATTTTGTTGATGGTATTCCGGCGAATCTCTGGGAAGAGACGGCACGTTGGTAGCGTTCGGATTCGGCGGGGTCTGGAAATTGTTGGGTGGCACGGATGAAGTCAAAGGCTCATTCTGACGATGATTCCTCTGGTACATCCTCAATGGATTTCCAGCCGCCTGTTGAAGTACTTCTCTGGTTCCTTCTACTAGAACACTGTTGTATAATGGAGGGAAGTTGTAACCATTTGCCGTGGATGGCTGATTATATGGGTCTTGAATTTCTGGACCGTTTTGGTATCTTGGCGCCTCCACTGGGCCGTTAGCAGATGCAGGAGGAAACCTCTGATCTTGTTGGTATCGTGGGTATTCCTGGGAAGGAAATCGAACATTTTCAATCACAAGGGCTTGATCATACTTTGGTGCAGGAACTAACTCGTATCCAGTTACTGGAGGATCTTCCGCCTCCGAGTTCCTTCTTTCACTTCTAAAAATATCAGCGGCTACCTGGAACTCCCGACAATGTAACTCAGAATGTTGGTCGGTGTTATGGAGCCTGCACCATCCTGATAGTGCTGCCTCAGCTAGGAATACCTTGTTCGTGGGACGATTGTCAGCTGGCGGATTATCCAAGGGTGATGGTACAGTACCATTGTTTGGTCCAGTATTCCAGGTCTTCTTTTGGAAGCTTGGGTTATTATTTCGTGGACCTTGATAATTCCCTTGATAATTTTGGTTATCCCTTTGATACCCTTGACCTTGATTTTGATAATTTCCCTGCGGTGCCTGGTAACTTCTCTGGAAACTCTGAATTTGGCTGTTTTGTCCCTTCAAATAGGTGACTTCAGTAGACAGCCTTTTGACTTGTTCAATCAAGTCTTTCATTTCATCTTTTTCTTCTTGACTCCGCGTCGAAGTTGACGCGTTCTGGAGATATACGGGCTGAGCTGGTGGTACTTGGGACACAGGAGCCCCAGGATGGATGACCATTTGGTTGCCCATTGAAGGAACTGGGTTCAACATAGGCGTCTGATGAGCCAGCGCCCAATTAATATCTTGGATTTGATTTTGGGATGCTGCGTTTCCCAAGTAATTGAGCGGACCAGGAGCCATACCCACTCCTAAACCGGTGCTAGCTGTGATTGCCGCAGCATATGCTCCCTTTAGATCCACTGGGAGTGGATTGGTGGACTTCACAAACATGGCCGTAAGACGATCCAAAGCTTCATAATAAATGGGTAATGCCGCTGCATTATCTAACAAGTAAGGATCTCTTAGCCTGGTGTAGGCTTTGTGGAATCTATTGTTAAATGTACTGATAGGCTCATGTTCTTGTCTCTTGATTTCCACAAATTGCCTATATAAATCAGATGGAGCAATAGGTGGCCTGAACTTCTCTAGGAAAGCAGTCTTCATCTGTTGCCAAGTGCGGATAGAGTTGGCGGGCAAGTGGATATACCAATATGAAGCCTCCTCATCGAATGTGTAGGGGAACAGCCTACAGGCAACATCTTCTCGGATATCTCTATTTTGGAGAAGATCCTCGAAAAGCCTGATATGTTCGTCTGCGGTGTGGTTCAGGTCACCACTATGGAACTTGGAACAAAAATGTTCCGGATTCTTTGGTAAATCATGGTAGACAGCAAACGTCATGGGCGACGCATCAGCTGGACGCCACGCCATTGGAGCGTTTGGTTGGTTTGGTTGAGCTGGTTGCATTGGTGGAACGGGTTGCACGGGCTGTGTAGCCACTGGAATTGGTTGACCGTCCGGAAAGAGGTCGAAAGGAACTCTCTCACTTGGTGCTTCTTCACTGGACCCAACTGCGCTAGATGATGCCTCCTGCGATGCTTCAGACTTCTTCTGCCTATTCCTGTAAGGTGACAGCTCTATAAATTCTTTAAAAGAATTTGGAGTAGATCCGGTAATCCTTCGTAGTCTATCTGCCGAGAAAGAGCCGATTCGATCCAGCGTGCTCTTCAATCTTGTTGAGGTGGTGCAGGAGCTTGTGGTGCAGGGGCTGCTTGATTTGCTTGTTGGTTGACTTGTCGGATGTGCTCTCGTTCAAGGGCTTCAAATCTTTCAATAAAAATGTCTCTTTGAACGTTGAATTCAATTCGTCGTGCCCTTTCTTCTTCTCCCTCGAGAATAAAACGCATGCGAAACCAATCAGGAGCACTTCTTCTCACTTGCCACGCGAGGCTGAATAATTCGGTGATGATGTCTTCCTGTTCGTCGTGAAAACCCAGGTTAGGCTGTAACACTGGCTGAGGATCTTGATCAGGTTCAGGAACGTTGGCTGGGAGCCCCATTCTTCATCCTACTGTCAACACTTGAGGATGAACCTGTAGCAAATGATCGTTCAATCTCTTCAAACTTTTCTTTTAGGCGATCTATTTTCTGCCTTATCAGATCTTTCTTGATTGTTTCTTCGAATCTCTTTCCTTTTTCCTCTTCTCTAGCTAGGACTTGGCTTGTCTGTCTGAATTGAGCGCGATCGGCCTGTGTCTTCCAAGCTAGTGTATATAACTGATCAATAATATCCGTTGGAGGTTGATCCGGTTGTTCAACAGGTACATGAAAAGGAAACTCATGCGGTAGTACCATTCTGCATCATGCCTACTGCCTGAACTTGTGACAATCACGAAGATAAAGTCCCCCTTGAGCAATTTCTGTGTCGGAGCCCTCCTTCTAGCGCCAATTCTATGTTGATGTGTGTTTTATCATACACCAAACATTCAGAATAAAAATGTCCAAAGACACTTTATCCTCTCTTGAAAAATCACCGCGTATGCTAAGATTGCGAGAAGATCATATGGCGATTCCAAGGTTTCTTTAGTCGGGTCTCGACGTGTGGATAAGTTCAGTGGTCGTTGTGATAATGCTGGTAATAAACAAGGGGACTTACGTAGAAAGTCTGCACAAGTTCGGGGACTTAGGAAATTTATCTTTGTAGGTTCTCAATTAGGACTTTCAATTGTGGATCTCAAAAAATGGCAAAAAGAATAGGGTTCAGAGAATCTAGTCTAAGCCTAAGAAATCAAGAGACAGTAAGGACTTGGTGAAGCGAAATAAACCACATTTTGTTTCGCCTCCTGTTGGACAACATACGCAAAAATGGGTGCAATCTTCAAAGGGGTTGTGAGAATGATATTCAAACCTTGGGTAAGGTTGAAGTTAGGCTTCCACATTTAGGAGCTCAGGCTAACTTTACGCATCGGATGAAAATCATCCATCCGAAGAAAGTATGAGCTACACTTCACCAATGAGTCAATACGATCAATCTTTCATTCAATTAACAACTTTCAAAGCAAATTCTATCTAAGCTAACTTTAATTCTAATCTATGGTGGAAGATAATATGCAACCTCGCTTACTATTCAACAATAAGAAGTGATTCAAGGCAAATCATGCTCAAGAGCTTTTATCATTCAAAATAGTCTCAATGCGACAATATACATA